>JAPTMU010000218.1:295519-320519 GCA_028583405.1 Pogonophryne albipinna
AAACACGTGGCAGCTTTATTAATACAGCAGTTGAAAAGATTTGTGGAAGGATACATTCTTCATGGGCTTCAATGGCTCTCTAGATAAAGGGTGTGGTTGCTTGTATTATCCTCAGATAGGGGTTTGTTTAAATAACTACCCAGATAGCAAAATATGAGTGAATCAATGTTGAAATATGGTTAGGCAGAAATATTGAATCCATGTTGAAACCCGGACATTGAAATTAAACAGAAAGCGCAAATTGTTTTAATGTTGAATAAACGTTGGACTTTCAACCATAACTGACACTATCAATGTTGATTCAACCATCATCTAAATAGGAATCTACATGCACATTTTTGGTTGATTTTTACATTGAATCAATGTTAGGAATCGACATTGATTCAACCATCATCCAAATGGGAATCTACATATACATTTTAGTTGATTTTATATTGAATCAGTGTTAGGAATCAATATTGATTCAACCATCATCCAAATGGGAATCTACATATACATTTTAGTTGATTTTATATTGAATCAGTGTTAGGAATCAATATTGATTCAACCATCATCTAAATGGGAATCTAAATGTAAAACTTACATTAAAATATTCAACTTTTCTAAGCATACTGTAACACATTAAAAAAGTGAATGTTTTTCACCTATGACTTTTCTGCGTATAGGTCTACATCTTAACAGACCATTAACAAGTGCAACATCAATACTGTACTGAATGAAGTGGTCCAAACTTGTAAACACACACTACACCATGTATTGTTGGCAGACGATTGTTATTAGCTTGTTCAAAATTACCTTGAATTACCATATTTCCCAAAATGTATGAAATCAAACAAAAAATGACAGAAAACATGATTTTAATATTCAAATGTATTTTAGAAAACAGGCAGCAATGCGTCCCTGAGCAAGACTCTTAACCCGTTATTGCTCCCCAAACGCTGTGGAATAAATGCAGAGGACACATTGTATGTGCAAATATACAGTGACACAAGATACCCCCATAAAAAAAGAGGGTGTGTAAGAACCATTAGTGCAACTCCAAACAAGAACAGCCTGAAGCTTCAAGTCTTCCATGAAGGCGAAGCTGTAAACATTTGACTTATTTTTGACTGTAAGAACAACAGTCTATTGTCCATGAAAAACAGTATTGTCTATGAGGCGGTAACCTTTGTACTGTATGCACAAGGAAAACACATTAGAGTGTGGTGGGGTACCCTAAGTTGGACTTGCGTTTGTTTCACTTGTGTTCGTTTCACTTGTGTTCCTTGGGATGCCTCCCTCGCGCTCTGGAGCATAACGAAGCCACTTCTTCACAGTTTCACTGAAGCCATTGTGGGTCAGCTTGCGGTCGAACTGCCGAGCAGCAGCTGAAAGACAAGATTACAAAAATAAGCGTGAGGAAGAGAGAGAGAGAGAGAGTGTGTGTATCCCATACAACTTCTGTTATAATAAGAAAATCACTCTCATTCTGTACAGTAACACAAGCTACAGTCAGCAACCAGTTTGCTAAAAGACTGGACTGGAAAGAGGAGCAAACGGCTAGCCTGGCTCTATCCAGGTAATAACATTTGCATCCGAGCACCTCTAAAGCTCACCAATTAGGTTGTCTTTTTTTGGTTTATTTCTTATAGCTTCACCATCACCTGATTCCAACCTAACCTTTTTTGTTAGATTAAGTTCATGCTTTATTCTTCAACAGGGGATTACAGAGAGACATAAAATACATTATAGGAGTTGGATTCAAACTCGGTAGTTGGTACTATATGGCTCACAAAGAGCTTAATTATGTTCTGAATCACCATCAGTCACACCTCACTCCCTAAACTTAAGCTAATACGTAGTTTGCAGGGGAGGAAACTCACCAAACATGCAGTCTTGTATTGCCTTTTGCTTGAATGGCTTATTGCTGGTGCAACGCTTGTCTTTCTTTCCAGCCTAAGGCTAAGGCGTTAGTCAGAGCAGTTGCCAGCATCCGTCTGATCAGGTTCTCCGAATTGGTGCCTCCTACCAGAGCCAGGCGAGCAATCTAAATCAGACGAGAGAAACAAATAGGCAACTGGTTTAACTGTTGTATTGAGCTACGTTCTGTGGGACATACGTTAGAAACAGCACAACAGCACTCTTATTTCATACACAGAGACCAACTTTGTTTTTTATACACTTGATATACTGATATTCCAGCCCATGGTATTCAGTCAAATTCATGCCAGTCGTTATGTTTAACCACTTTAACCCTGGTGTCCCAATTTTGGTCATGTCAACATAAATGTTAGATATAAATGTTACTACAATTATATGTGGTTGAGTAGCTAAGACTAGAATTATTTGTGGTTGAGTAGCGAAAGGGCAATAATTAAGCACATTTTGACCGCACTGATATTATCCACATTTCATAAATGAATGCAGTTCAGTCTGTCAAATTACCATCTTTTGACGGACTGATTCATTCTTCAGCAATGATTCAGCCTCATTGAAGTCGTCTTCATTGGCGATTGGCAGCTGGATGGGGAACATATGGGTTGTGGCTGACCCTGGTCCCTGACTACCAGCCGGGGTCATGTTGCCCTCTGCCAACTCATTCTTGATGAACTGCACATCTCTGGACAGGCCCTTTACCAACAAAAGTACTTCAGCGAGCATTGAAGTCATCTTCTGGATGGCACTGTCTTAAGAAAAATGTAATTGAAAAGTGTAAAGTGAGAATTGAAAATAACCTGCAAATGGCTCATGAGGAATTACACTAAGTCTAATAGACTTGCCTGTCAAACGCAGCCTGGTGTCATCGCCGTGCATCTGTGTGGTTCCATCTGTAAAACGCAAACATTCATGAGACTTAATCACTGCACACATTTTGAAAGGTGTGTGTGTGTGTGTGTGTGTGTGTGTGTGTGTGTGTGTGTGTGTGTGTGTGTGTGTGTGTGTGTGTGTGTGTGTGTGTGTGTGTGTGTGTGTGTGTGTGTGTGTGTGTGTGTGAATATATTGTGATCAAGTGTTTAGTCAGTAACAGGGGTCTCCACTTCCCTACAGCTCTTTGGTAAATGGAAAAGGCATTTTCAGTATCCTATCAGGAGAGAGAACTCATACAGATTAATTGAATACACAGGACCACAATGGAAACAAGCCCTCAGGGCATTTTGTTATCCTTGGCTTTTAGCATTATTGTATAACTTTGCCCCTGTACTTTTTTCAAACTGTTGATAAAGTATTCAATCAAAGAGGGCAGATGAACAAAGAAGAGAGCATTGATCATCATCAGAATATAGAGATTTAACCTTTTCACACACACACACACACACACACACACACACACACACACACACACACACACACACACACACACACACACACACACACACACACACACACACACACACACACACACACACACACACACACACACACACACCAGAGATGGGGACTCGAGTCTGTGACTCGGACTCGAGTCGCACTTAAGTCGCACACACAGAGACTTCAGACTTGACTTGGACTCCTGCTCAAAAGACTTCGGACTCGACTTGGACTCGTGTTTTGGGACTCGTGAACAATCATTGTGTTTTCTATTTTTGGCGTATTAAAGGTGGGGTAGGTAAGTTTGAGAAACCGTCTCGAGATCGCTAGAATTTGAAAATACACAACCGGAGAAAATCTGCCACTTCCTCACAGAGCCCCTCCTCCAACACACACGAACGCGCACATGACCAATGAGGGCACGAGATAAGTTTGTGCCCCGATGGGAGGCTGACAGGCAGGTAGGCCATCCAGTTATTTTAGCCGGGCCGGCTATCGGGATGTTAAGAGCATTCCATGGAATATAACAAAAAGTGTATCTCGAGCCGGTTTCTCAAACTTACCTACCACACCTTTAACATTAACATCATGGTAACACCATGGCGACCGGCGGCACACCTGCAGCTGTACCGCTTGTAATTAGGTTCAACTATAAACACTTTGAACAAAACGCCGGCGGCACCAACAAAAGGAGCGCACACTGCAAAGTCTGCAATATTAAAATCAAGGATGCTGGTGCAACAAAGTCAAATTTCATCAGGCACTTGAAAACTCACCCGGAGAGGTCAGTCACATTAACGCATATGGACGGTTAGCAAACATGTTTAGCTCAGCATCAGCTATGTAATGTTAACTTAGCTTGCTACTAGCTTTGTAACTGAATATTTGAAAAGATGAGTGAATGTTTGCTTGTCACACTTGTTTGCGTTGAGTGGCGTTGACATCCAACTCTTGACATGACATAAAAAAGGTCGGTAACGTTAATCATTACGTTCCGCTGCCACCATCTACTGGCTAACGTTAAACGTAGAAAAATACATAGTTACATACATAAATACATCTGTCGGTTTATAGGCAGGTTACAGGTTTATTGTTGACCACGTAACGTTAATGTTACAGGTTTATCAGGTTACCATTACACTGGCTTTGAGTGAGAGGATAGAGGAATATGTTTATTTATAGTAGACTTAAAAGATGTAATTAGAGACCCAGTGTAATTAAACAATACGGTTGCAGAGGTCACATTTTAACATTTTTGTCCACTGGCCAAATGGCTAGCCTAGTGAATGTTGAAATTTTACCAGCCACTCAATAGATTGCCATTGTTATTTTTGGCTGGTGCGTGAAACATACAGTACCAGCCACTTGATGATTTACCAGCATTTGGCTGGTAAATGGTGTTAATGGTAGATATCTCTTTTGGAACAGGTCATGTTTTAATATCACCAGTTCAGTATATTTCAGATAATATTGCAGCAATAGTTTTTTAGTTGCAAATGGCACAGAACAAATGTTTACTTTTAAGTACTTTTAACACAGTTTCCCTGCGGGGGATTAATAAAGTATTTGTGATACTGATTTCTGATTCTGAAGTGTTTTGCTTATAAGTTGTTTGCATTTAGCTAAAGTGTGATGTTTTTCCTCATATTGCATTGCAATAGCCTGTTTAAAGTGATCATATAACAAACAACTAATCAGTACTGATACTGTATGCTAATAGATATAGGAGTGATAATAATACAGTAAATGCTTTGGATTTCTTAGATATAGCTGTGCAGTATTCTTAACAGACTGGATAGCAGCAGACAATAGAAGGCTTATTAGAACCAGAAGAGACATGGGACTTTTATTTTTTAGAGACTTGAGACTTGACTTGGACTCGTGACCAAAGACTTGAGACTTGACTTGGACTTGCAAAAAAAGACTTGTGAACATCTCTGACACACACACACACACACACACACACACACACACACACACACACACACACACACACACACACACACACACACACACACACACACACACACACACACACACACACACACACACACACACACACACACACACACACACACACACACACTCAGATCAGAAAATGTCTACAAATGTTAGATGATCCTCTTGTTCACTTACCATTGCAACCATGATCAGGCACTGACTGCATGGGATCAAACTGGTGGCAGTTTCCTCTAAAGAAGTCTAGAGGAGGGAAAAACAAATGCTGTAACATTTACACAAAAAACACGACTAGTGTGATTTGATTTGTCTACAAAGATATTACTTTACATTTTAGTAGTAAATTGGGTTCATTAGTGAGGAATACAATGGCATACCATTTTGTGCACGTTGTGGGGGTCCAATGGGGGTGTACTGCACCGAGCCGTATCCCATTCCCGATATCCCTGTAGAAACAAAATCATTAGTTATATTTCACTATACTTTGGGAGTAGCAACATAACCTGATGTTCCAGCATATTGTTGTCAACTACCACAGGATGTCTGAACACAAAATCTGAATTGTAAGTCATACATATGTCAAATAGTATTCATTGAGTTCTGTGTCCCCGTCTCTCAAAACGTTAGTGTAGTGAAAGAGTAGGGCATCATACCAGTACTTGTACTTGCTCGCTGTGGGGCCTGTAGCTGTGGGGCCTGTAGCTGTGGGGCCTGGAGCTGGTGGTAATGGGCAGCACCAAATCCTGACATCCCAGCTGAAACACACAGTAGGAAATAAAGTTATTAGCATATGACACTATTGTAACCTCCCATGTAAGGAAATGTGTCTATGTGTGTGTATGTGTGTAAGTTTGTGTATGTGTGTGCCTGTGTGTGTGTGTGTGTGTGTGTGTGTGTGTGTGTGTGTGTGTGTGTGTGTGTGTGTGTGTGTGTGTGTGTGTGTGTGTGTGTGTGTGTATCTGTGTGTGTATGTGTGTGTGTGCCTGTGTGTATGTGTGTGTATGTGTGTGTCTGTCTATGTGTGTGTGTCTGTTTGTATGAATGTGTGTCTGTTTGTATGTGTGTCTGTTCATGTGTGTGTGTGTGTGTGTGTGTGTGTGTGTGTCTGTGTGTGTGTGTGTGTGTGTGTGTGTGTGTCTGTGTGTGTGTCTGTGTGTGTCTGTTTGTGTGTCTGTTTGTGTGTATGTGTGTGTCTGTGTGTGTGTGTGTGTGTGTGTGTGTGTGTGTGTGTGTGTGTGTATGTGTGTGTCTGCTTGTGTGTCTGTTTGTGTGTATGTGTGTGTCTGTGTGTGCATGTGTGTGCATGTGTATTTATAAGATAAACTATATTTGTTGATGATCTGTCACATACATTCAAAACAGTTATTATGCTGACTTACATGCCACAGCCTCAGAAACCTGGAGTCATCCTCATGCAGAAATCCAGGCAGGGAGAAGAGCAGCACGTCGGCTATGGACGTCACCTTGATCCTTGAGTGCGAAAACATATCTTTGTTTTACTTTGGATGCTAAACAGCATAGCCACACAACAATTTATATCACAAGGGCTCTTCCATGACTGAAGAGATTACCATTTTGAAGCAATTGAGGCGTCTGCGATCCCACCTGTATCTCATTAGCACAACAACAAGGTGCAATAACATTACCACTGCTGTTCCCTCCCCAAACACAAGTATCTTAATAATAAATCTAAATCTATCAGGCTGACCCTCTGCACCCCAACACACACACAGAAAATCCACTCTAGTATGATAATAAAACACCAAGAGGCTTAACCGACACACCTGGAGGTCATAGGCCTTGAAGAGTTGAACTTCAGACACTTCGCCTTTGCGTGGCGCCTTCTTCCTGAACAAGCTCAACAGCATGCTGATCCAACTCCGCGTAAAAGTGGTTCTTCAGGTTGAGGTTCGTTATCCTGTGAAACTCAGCACAAATATAAAATGACTATTTAATTCAGAGTACAATGTATATGTGGACTGAAGGCAGCAGAGATAAACAGAAACATGACATGCTAAATCTGAGTAAACATGCCAAAGTCATCAGTGACAAAGGCACACCAAATTATTATATAGTTGTAATATCTAAAATATTTTCACCTGTGACTCCATTGTCAAGGCAGGCCAGCGTTCCAGGGTCTCTCCAACAGGTAGCTCATCATTGATGATCTCATTGCGCCG
This sequence comes from Pogonophryne albipinna, assembly GCA_028583405.1. Taxonomy (NCBI): domain Eukaryota; kingdom Metazoa; phylum Chordata; class Actinopteri; order Perciformes; family Artedidraconidae; genus Pogonophryne; species Pogonophryne albipinna. The sequence continues at coordinate 302,947 of JAPTMU010000218.1, forward strand.
CAGGGCAAAGGTAGTCTGCATTAACTTTGCAATCAAGGGATGGTTTTCATCTCTCATCTTAACATATTATTATTTTTATTAAATTAAATTAGAAATATTATTGATTACATCAATGCATATGTGAAACAAACACATTTTTGACCAAAAACATAAAGCCAACACAGGTGATATGATTAGGCCAATGGCCAGCACCCATTCGATTTTTGACCTACCCATAGGCTAAATTACTTTGTGACACTTGAGTGACTTCCTGTTAGCTAGAGCCCCAAATGATTTGCTAACAGCAAAGTGAAAAATTTATCGTTTTTTAGTCCTTAAACGCAGTGGCGGCGCCAGAGATTTTCTCTAGGGGGTGCTGTGGGGTAGCTTGACGTTTCATAGAGGGTGCTCAAACATTAAGGGTTTCCCATTAATGCACCAGCGCTACAGTTGAATTTTCTACTGCAACACTCCCCACACGCACACACAGTGCACCCGCGACTGTAACAATGAAGGCTCGATAATCAGCTCACGGCATATAGGTGTAAGCAGGGGTAAAGTGCTATTTTTACAAGTGGGGAGTGGACCTCACCTCCTCTAGTGGGTTCCGGGGGCATGCTCCCCCGGGAAGATTTTTTTTAAATATTGAAGTTAAAAGCATCAATCTGGTGCACTTTGAGAGCAACATTAAGAGATCTATGGATACATCTCTCATCACCCATATGAAACAGAACTGTAAACAGATTTTCTATTTCTTCATAGACATTTTACAAAGCACTCCCCTTTTAAAACAAACCGTTTGAGACCCACTGAGATAACTAGACTAAAGTTAACTATCTAAACACTGAGTCCTTTACTTCACCTGAGCTGAGGTTATCTGAGACTCTCCGTCTGACAGGAGAGAGTTCTCCCTCCACCTTGTTGTTGAAAAAGCTCCTTATACCCGTTAGCTTGGCTAGCTAGCACCAAATGCTAACCACAACGATCTCCGGTAGATACCCACCGGTGTGCGAGGTCTCTCTCACTCGCTCGCGCAGGCACCCAAAATGGCTCGTGCCACACACACACAGAGCAGAGCTTGAATGAAACACAGAGACCCCGAAGTAGCTACTTGTACTCACGAGGTGCAGAATTCCTCTCGCTTTCAGGTGGTTTTGATTGAGTGTCCACACGTGGACGTTTAAGGACTAAAAAACGATAATTTTTTCACTTTGCTGTTAGCAAATAATTTGGCGCTCTAGCTAACAGGAAGTCACTCAAGTGTCACAAAGTAATTTAGCCTATGGGTAGGTCAAAAATCGAATGGGTGCTGGCCATAGGCCTAATCATATCACCTGTGTTGGCTTTTATGTTTTTGGTCAAACATTTGTTTGTTTCACATTTGCATTGATGTAATCAATAATTTTTGTCATTTAATAAAAATAATAATAATAATTTTCCAAAAAAAAAAAAAAGAACACATATTTCTTGGGGGTGCTTAGGGGGTGCTTTGGCAATCCTGGGGGGTGCTTCAGCCCCCCCTAGCTCCCCCCTGGCGCCGCCCCTGGGGGGGACTGAAGCACCCCCCAGGATTGCCAAAGCACCCCCTAAGCACCCTCAAGAAATATATATATATTTATTTTTTTGAAAATTATTATTATTATTATTATTGAATTAAATGACAACAATTATTGATTACATCAATGCAAATGTGAAACAAACAAATGTTTGACCAAAAACATAAAGCCAACACAGGTGATATGATTAGACCAATGGCCAGCACCCATTCGATTTTTGACCTACCCATAGGCTAAATTACTTTGTGACACTTGAGTGACTTCCTGTTAGCTAGAGTGCCAAATGATTTGCTAACAGCAAAGTCAAAAAATTATCGTTTTTTAGTCCTTAAACGTCCACGTGTGGACACTCAATCAAAACCACCTGAAAGCGAGAGGGATTCTGCACCTCGTGAGTACAAGTAGCTACTTCTGGGTCTCTGTGTTTCATTCAAGCTCTGCTCTGTGTGTGTGTGGCACGAGCCATTTTGTGTGCCTGCGCGAGCGAGTGAGAGAGAGCTCGCGCACCGGTGGGTATCTACCGGAGATCGTTGTGGTTAGCATCTGGTGCTAGCTAGCCAAGCTAACGGGTATAAGGAGCTTTTTCAACAACAAGGTGGAGGGAGAACTCTCTCCTGTCAGACGGAGAGTCTCAGGTAACCTCAGCTCAGGTGAAGTAAAGGACTCTCAGTGTTTAGATAGTTAACTTTAGTCTAGTTATCTCAGTGGGTCTCAAACGGTTTGTTTTAAAAGGGGAGTGATTTGTAAAATGTCTATGAAGAAATAGAAAATCTGTTTACAGTTCTGTTTCATATGGGTGATGAGAGATGTATCCATAGATCTCTTAATGTTGCTCTCAAAGTGCACCAGATTGATGCTTTTAACTTCAATATTTAAAAAAAATCTTCCCGGGGGAGCATGCCCCCGGACCCCACTAGAGGAGGTGAGGTCCACTCCCCACTTGTAAAAGTAGCACTTTACCCCTGCTTACACCTATATGCCGTGAGCTGATTATCGGGCCTTCATTGTTACAGTCGCGGGTGCACTGTGTGTGCGTGTGGGGAGTGTTGCAGTAGAAAATTCAACTGTAGTGCTGGTGCATTAATGGGAAACCCTTAATGTTTGAGCACCCTCTATGAAACGTCAAGCTACCCCACAGCACCCCCTAGAGAAAATCTCTGGCGCCGCCACTGTTTTCAAGCTGCTATGGACAATATCGCACGAATGTACATTTCCCAAAGTTATTGAAGTGACTGTTATTTTGTATATATTGATTGTTGTGCTTTTATTTAGGTCTTAATGTGTGCATATGTTTACATGTGTCTATTGATTGTGTAGGATATACATATTGGTATACATATTTTTATATATATTTGTATTTTTTTTCCCTCTGGATTGTGGGAAACGGTATTTCGATCTCTCTGTCCACACAAACTGAAAGATTGACAATAAAGTTGACTTGTACTTGTCTCGTTCATGGGATGCACGACTTGATGTCTAATAATTATTTACAAAAGATGTCTCTATAAACACACCGTACCCGAAAAGGAGCAGGGAGAAGAAAATAATCTTATATTACCTGCCCCTTCCTCAAAAAAATGTTATAAATAGAAATCCTTCGTATTTTCTTATTCACAGCCAATCGTAACAGTATCGTAGGAAAATAAGAGAAACGTAAAAACGTGCAAAAAAATACTTAGTTCCCACTTGACGGTTAACGGAAAGAAACAAAACTAAAATCTGAGTCTTACTGGAGTAGTTTGACTTTAACTTTGATTTATTTCCTCCTCTTGTTGTTCACAGGAAGTTAAATAAAGTTCCTGAGCGCCTGGAAGTTGACCCGAGCAAACACACGGCGGTCGATCTGAACATCGTGCGGAGCCTCAAACATCAGGAAGCTCCGCCTCCAGAAGCCGAAAAACGCTGCTTTTCTGTCGGGTTTGTGGACGACCCCGACGTCCCCCCGCTGATTTAAGACTTTGATATGATGGATTACACTGATTCTGCACATTAACTGTATTTATATTCTCCTTTATGGGGTAAAAAGACTGGAACTGACGCCCCTTCTCATCTGAAGTCTGTCAAAAGTCATTACAAATGTTTTAATGTTTGAGATTTCCCCCATCAATCCATGCTTGTTGATTGTCAAGAAAAGCGCAATAAAAATTGAATTTATCATTATTGTTATAGTGATTTACTGTTGCGTAAAAATGTCTTTATTTGCAGCAAAGATTTTAAATCCAATCTGTTGTTATAAAGAATTCACTATGGAATAATCCAATAATATCCTCGATCGACGTCTTACTTGACTTTGTGTGGAAAATTATTTGAAAATCAGTTCACACACATTTCAGTTGTCACTAAATAGACTTTTTACCTGAGACATTTGAATAATATTTAAATGCCGTTTTATGCATTTATCATACAACCAATAATGGAGAGATGATGGAACAATGAATGGAAGACATGTAACAATCATTATTTGTTGGATATGAACTGGGGACATCGTGGTTTTAAGGACACTTGAACTGTAAAGCACACATTAAAGGGATACAGGAAGATCTGTATTAATGCATTAAAGCTCTATGGATCCATTTACTTAAAGTGGACCTATAATGCTATATTGAAAAATATATTGTAGGCCCATACTTATACAAAACATGTCAGTGAAGTTTTTTGCTTAAAGGGGACCTATAATGCAAAATGCACTATTGTACGTCTTTTATACATGAATATGTGTCCCCGGTGTTCCAGGGAACTCACCAAGTGTCAGAAAACACAACCCTCTCTCTTTTCCTCCATACCCAAATCTCTAAAAAAGGGGCTGCAACGGATCTGATACAGACTGATCCAGATTTTCTACGTCACAAAAGGAGTGCTCCGCTTAGTGGTCAATTCTCCACCTATCAGGGGAATGAGAGGTTGGGCCACGGCCGGCCATTGCCGCTCGAAAGCGCTGGAGACGCTGTAGTACATATGCCAGGCCTGTGAGGGGCGCTGTAGTCTGCCACGCTGTAGTCTGTTTATTTTCCGCTGTGGCTCTTTTTCTCCCTCCCCGAGGCAAGCGTTTTGATATCATGGGTTTAATTACACATATGAGCACTAAATGGCTGCTATCGTGTCAGCAGCGGGACCTTAGCATATATATAGGACATACAGTGGGGCAAAAAAGTATTTAGTCAGCCACCAATTGTGCAAGTTCTCCCACTTAAAAAGATGAGAGGCCTGTAATTTTCATCCTAGGTACACTTCAACTATGAGAGACAGAATGGGGGGAAAGAATCCAGGAAATCACATTGTAGGATTTTTAATGAATGAATTGGTCAGATGAAACCAAAATAGAACTTTTTGGTAAAAACTCAACTAGACGTGTTTGGAGGAGAAAGAATGCTGAGTTGCATCCAGTGACGTGCGGTGAGGTTCATGGCTGGTGAGGCACTGAGTCAGATTTACAAATATTATATTTTGACCTTAATCGAAATATTCGGTTTTTTAGTCTGATGCTTCGATTCATTTTAAACAGACCGTTCAACAAAAGGATACCCACAATCTAAATATTGGATTGTTCTCTCTTAGTAAGATCCCATTTTCATTACAATTGTGGTCTTACCTTGACTTGAAGATGAAGTCCATGCTATCCTTCTGGACAACAATCTCTATTACTTTTTTGTAAAAGTCCTCCTTATCTTCCTCTAGTTTCAAAACAAAAGCCTAGCTTGTTGTTTTCGTCTATCGTCTCTGCGTAGAATAACAGTAGCAACAAGAACCTGTGGGCTCACTTGCGCCCCCTTCAGTGCGGCAGAGGTTGTGGCTGCCTCCCCTGGTGCTTTTTTCATTGTCGTTGTATGATGAGACCAGCGAGCCTAAATATCATATGTGAAATAAGTTATTTAGAGACTATGGATGGCGAGGATAAATGTAATAAAGGGATCTACAAACATTACATTGGTGACATACAGTGAGATGGTGCAGGCATGGGCTTAGGGTCCGCTTTCCAGACAGTTTCTGTTTGGTGACGCATTCTGAGGTGAGGCAGAGCTCATCTGTGCCTCACCTTACCCCACAGTAACTGGCTTGAGCGCGCTCACAAAATAAGTGCCCGCGTTACATTAGTGCCCGTGCTCCAGCCAGTTACTGTGGGCTTACGAGAGGCAGAGCTCGTCCCTGCCTCACTTCTCATCGCTACCCGTAGTTGTAGCGGAGCTCGGCAAATTTGCTGATTTTGACTATAAAAAGCGATTGGAATCAAACAGAAATCACACTTACAACACAGATCAGTGGAGACATTTTATTATTATTACTATTTAGTTTTTCTTTAGTTGTTTTTCCGTTACATTGGAGTATGACAGGTGAGGCTCTGCCTCCCCTGACTACACGTCGCTGGTTGCATCCAAAGAACACCATACCTACTGTGAAACATGGGGGTGGAAACATCATGCTTTGGGGCTGTTTTTCTGCAAAGGGACCAGGACGACTGATCCGTGTAAAGGAAAGAATGAATGGGGCCATGTATCGTGAGATTTTGAGTGACAACCTCCTTCCATCAGCAAGGGCATTGAAGATGAAACGTGGCTGGGTCTTTCAGCATGACAATGATCCCAAACACACCGCCTGGGCAACGAAGGAGTGGCTTCGTAAGAAGCATTTCAAGGTCCTGGAGTGGCCTAGCCAGTCTCCAGATCTCAACCCCATAGAAAATCTTTGGAGGGAGTTGAAAGTCTGTGTTGCCCAGCGACAGCCCCAAAACATCACTGCTCTAGAGGAGATCTGCATGGAGGAATGGGCCAAAATACCAGCAACAGTGTGTGAAAACCTTGTGAAGACTTACAGAGAACGTTTGACCTCTGTCATTGTCAACAAAGGGTATATAACAAAGTATTGAGATGAACTTTTGTTATTGACCAAATACTTATTTTCCACCATAATTTGCAAATACATTTTTTTTTTCTCATTCTGTCTCTCATAGTTGATGTGTACCTAGGATGAAAATTACAGGCCTCTCTCATCTTTTTAAGTGGGAGAACTTGCACAATTGGTGGCTGACTAAATACTTTTTAGCAGGAAGAAAGAACGTTTGTATTGCAGCTGACGGAAAGTAAGTGCTTGACAAACAATTAAAACATCATAAATGACCACATAAGCCACGTGTTAAGAAGTGCTGAAAACACAATAAAAACATAGGATAAAATAGGATAAAATGAAAGTTTACCCAAAGCCTGCTCAAACAGGAACGTCTTTACATTACAAAAGCTAAAAGGAAAGCTAATGCACGTTACAAGAACTCTCTGTTTGCTGACGTATTAAGAGCTTTATCACTTTAAAGGTCTCCTATTATACTATTTTACGCATATATTATAGGTCTCAGATATATACAAATATATAAAAAACATGTCTATGATGTGTTTTGCTCAAAAAACCAAATGATAAGTGGGAGAACTTGCACAATTGGTGGCTGACTAAATACTTTTTTGCCCCACTGTATATACAATATATACAAATACACAATATTGGACACAGATTATAAAGGGCACAAAGTTTCATTCACTAATGAAAGTCAAACACATGTTTGTTTCCACTGTTTTATTGTGTGCCTGTGTGATAAGCAATTCATTGACTTATCGTACGATAAATAAAAATGAACTCGATACATTTACATTTACATGAGGATGTGACTAGCAGTTTGAAAGGATGTAGGCTACTTGAATTATTATTATATATTATCATTATGTCAGTGGTCTAGAATGGTCATACAACGGTGCCAACAATGTTATCGCAATAATTTCCGGGAAAATGTATCCAACAAAATTAATTATCGTGAGAGGCCTATACATGAAACACACACACACAAACAAATCTACAGACTTACTCCAAACTGCCAAATATATTAATTAACACACTCTCACTCTCATATACTCTTTGACTCTATTTTGGCCGAGTAGAACAATAAGCATCAGACTTTTACTTTGTTATAATTTCTGCTGGACCTTAGATCCGCGCATGCGCAATACGGGTCGGGGATTGACCAACCGGCTCCCACTGCTCTGCTGTCTGTTAACATTACATTACATTGCATTTAGCTGACGCTTTTATCCAAAGCGACTTACAATAAGTACATTCGACCAGGAAGACACAACCTTGAAGAAAACAGAATCATATAAGTACATCAGGTATCATAGAGCCAAACATTTCAAGTGCTACTCAACTGGCTTTAGATAAGCCAATCCTTTATTAGTCGTGCTCTGTTAGCAGTTCATTGTTAGTAATTCTATCGCTCGAGGTGGAGTCGAAAGAGATGAGTTTTCAGTCTGCGCCGGAAGATGAGTCACACCCATGCATGTCTGTGTGATCCGGTCTGTCTTCTTTTTGTGTTCAGTACTTTAATGCCAAGTCATCAGATAAAGGCGAACAGTTTATCAGAGACAGCATTTGTGCTACTGAGTCTCCTGCTCTGTCTCTCTCTGAAGGAGAATCAACGATCTCAGGTTTTTCTCAACAAACAGCAGAATCTCTGGTGAGTTTCCTACACATCTCAAACAAGGCAAGGCAAGGCAAGTTTATTTATATAGCACTTTTCAACACAATGAATTGGAGCATAGTCTCCTGGTGAAATTGTTACGTACATTTGTGTGTCATCCGCATAGCTATGGTAACTTACTTTGTTGTTCTTCATTATCTGAGCCAGTGGTAGCATGTAGACGTTAAAGAGAAGAGGCCCCAAGATGGAGCCTTGAGGAACCCCACATGTCATATTTGTCAACTCAGATGTGTATTTACTTATAGAAACAAAGTTGTTTCTGTCCTTTAAGTAGGATTCAAACCAATTTAGAACTGTTTCCGAAAGTCCCACCCAGTTTTCCAGTCGGTCTAGTAATATGTTGTGGTCAACAGTGTCAAACGCAGCACTGAGATCTAATAATACTAACACTGAAGTTCTGCCACTGTCTGTGTTTAAGTGGATGTCATTAAAGACCTTTACAAGAGCAGTCTCAGTGCTGTGGTTTGGACGAAAGCCTGACTGGAACACATCGAAACAGTTATTTAAATGCAAGAAATTACTCAACTGTTGAAAAACAACTTTTTCAATGATTTTACCTAGAAATGGGAGGTTTGATATGAGCCTGTAATTTTTCATTACTGAAGCATCTAGATTATTCTTTTTTAAGAGCGGTTTAATGACTGCAGTTTTCAGGGCCTGTGGAAAAATACCTGAGTGAAGAGATTTGTTTACTATATGAAGTAGATCTGAGGCCATGCAAGGAAAAACATCTTTGAAAAATCCTGTTGGAATAATATCAAGGCAGCAGGAGGAGGACTTCAGAAGTTGTATAATGTCCTCTAGGTTTTTATCATTAATCTGATGGAATTGTGTCATGGTGTTTGAATTGATGTTAAGTGGACACAGAGACAACACATTTGCTGTACCTGATACAGAGGCACTGACTGCTTGTCTGATTTTCAGTGAAGAAGGCAAAATCATTGCACGCCCTGGTGGATAGAAATTCAGAGGCTACTGACACTGGGGGGTTAGTTAGTCTGTCGACGGTAGCAAACAAGGCACGTGCGTTGTTTTTGTTTTTGGTAATGATGTCGGAGAAGAACGATTGTCGTGCGTTTTTCAATTCCAAATTATAAAGGCCAAGTCTCTCTTTATAGATTTCAAAGTGCACCTGGAGATTTGTTTTTCGCCACCTGCGTTCAGCTTTTCGACACTCTCTTTTTTCTGTTTTCACGGTCATGGCCTTTCTCCATGGAGATATTTTCTTCCCAGTCACTTCCTTTACCTTAGTTGGAGCAATGGCATCTATAACATTTTTAATTTTTGAATTAAAATGATCTACTAGCTCATTTACTGAGATGTTAGCAGGGGCAAGTGTGGAAGAAAAATTCTGAGTAAACATTTCCCTAGTATTTTCAGTTAAATATCGCTTTGTGGTTATCTCTTTTTGAACATTTTTGTGAATAGAAATAGAGCTCTCAAAGAAAACACAGGAATGGTCAGAGAGTGCAACATCAGTCACCACAACCTCAGAGATATTCAGACCCTTTGAGATAATTAAGTCCAGAGTGTGCCCCTTATTGTGCGTGGGCTCCGTCACATGCTGAGTCAGTCCATAGCTATCAAGAACACAAAACAGTTCTTTTGCCCCTCTGTCCTGGGGGTTGTCAACATGGATGTTAAAATCACCAACAATGACTAGACGGTCAAAGTAAATACACACTATAGACAGCAGTTCAGTAAAGTCATCAAAAAAGCTTGCACAGTATTTGGGTGGTCTATAGATATTTAGGAACAGAGCTCGAGAGGAGCATTTCAGCTGAAGGGCCACATATTCAAAAGAAGCAAAGTTCCCATAAGATGTCTTCCTGCATTGAAGGGAATCATTGAACAGAATAGCAACTCCACCCCCTTTCTTATGCATTCTTTCCTGACTCATAAAACTAAAGTTGGGAGGGGTTGATTCGATAAGAACAGCTGCACTGTTATTTTGTTCAATCCAAATTTCTGTTAAAAACATAAAATCGAGATTGTGCTCAGTGATAAAATCATTGATTAAAAATGTTTTTCCTGCCAGAGACCTGGCATTTAATAAAGCTAGTTTAAGTTCGTTAAACACACTATCAGTCAGGTTTTTTGTAACAAGCTGTGGCTGACATGGAATCACTGCTAAATTAGATAAACTCACACAAACGTTTGAGCGCTTCCTGTGTCTAAGATGATTCACGGCTCTTAATCTATTACCTATCAACACAGATATCGGCAAAGCTACAGGCAGGCAGGGCCCCGGCATGTCCTGGAAAGAGTTGAGAGTGCCATACGCCCTTGAGCCTGGACCCAGCACATATCAGTAAGAGTTTGTTGCATTTTGTACACACACATCCTTATCAGGCTTCGGAGACTGCAGATGCTTTCTTGATGAAGACGGGGGAGATGGTGCGCGTCTCTGCTTCAGTGATTTTGGTGGGCGTCGTTGAGGAGCGGGGGTAAAGGACATGCTGCCAGCCCTGCGTATCGCCTTAGTTTGGTTATTGAACTCCAGGAAGGAATCGGTGCCAACCCTCTGTATCTCCTTCATGTGTTCAACGATCTCCACGACGGTGGGCGATGGTGAAAGGGTGAACGGAGTATCCTCAAAGGCATTGACAGGGGGGGGGGGGGGGGTGACGGGCAGTGGAGACTCCTCCATGTGTCTCATAGGCCTCCCATAATCAGAACATTCCTCAGGCGGTTCAGTGATAATTCTTCAGGGTTTTCTGCGCGATGTGTTGTGTCTTTCTCCTGTTTTAATTCCTCTTGCCGTTTGTCCTTGGCAGAGGGAACAGATTGATGACGCAGGCAGTTGAATATGTTAGAGATAAACAATTTCACTCCTGACTTGTTCAGGCAAACTCCATTTGCCTTGAAAAGATGTCTGCGATCCCAGAAAAAGTTAAAATTGTCAATAAAATGGACAGAATGGTCAGTACAGACAGTTGAAAGCCAGGTGTTCAGTGCAAACAATCTGCTGAATCTCTCCACTCCTCTTCTGACTGGCGGTAGAGGGCCACTGATGAACACCTCCGCATTTAGAGAGCTGACAGTTTCCAACAAACATTTAAAGTCTTCTTTCAGCACTTCTGACTCTTGTTTCACAACATCATTTGTTCCAATAGACCAGTACCACATTCGTCCCAGTCGGATGTTCAGCCCCAATATGCAGGATCTTCTCAGCCAAGTCAGAGACCACATCCTTGGGAAAACCGAGTACTTTGGTGATGTTCTTACTACACAGACTTTTTACATCTCTTACAGCAGAGTCACCCACAATCAGAGTTTCAGGCCCAGTCGTTAGCTTTCCCTCTAGCCTTTTACTTTTGGAGTAGCTATTGGTCCTTACCCTGCTGTGTGAAGAGGACAGGTTATCCAGGTCATCAGAAAGAGATCTCCGGTTCTCGGTCAGCGGAGCGTATCTGTTCTGGATTGGCACACTTGGTGGTTTAGGAGGATTGTTTGTAATTCTCCCTTTAGCAGCTGTCCACGGCTGTCTCCTAGTATGAATAGGGGTTGAAGAGGCGCTCTTCCTGGGTGATAACAATGCCGGCCAGCCGGTCGCATCACAGATTTTAGAGCGCTGGGCTCTTTCTGTTATCCGTCCTCCCAAATCCCATGGAAATGATTTACTCTTAGGCTTTGCATCCAGAGAGTTCCAGGGAGGACTACCACTTGTGGATTTATTACCCGGTACACAGCCCTCCTGTTCCTTGGAATCCTTGTAGCTGCTAACTAGCTGTGAGTTAGCATACCCTTTTCCATTATTTTGCAACACTGGTAAAGTGGTGTCATTCCCACGACATAGTCCATTCACTTCCACGTTAACTTCCAACCGTTGCATTTTCATTTCCAACACATCGATCTTCTGTATAAGTTTGTGGAAGTCATCTGTAGAGAACGGAGGCATTTTGCTACCAACTAGCTTAAGCTAAATAGCATGCAGTAGCCTACCAGGCTTTAGCTGTTGCTAGGCCACGCTACTGTAAGACTGAGGTCGTCGTAAAAATGTTGAAATATGGCTGAAACCCTCCGTCTATTTACGAAGATGAACTGTCCCAGTGATAAGTTAATGTCCAGGAGCCGCTGCTCGAAGTTTTCAGAGAATAAGAATAGGAAAATCAGCATAAAAAGTAAGCAGAGGCAAGAGCAAGCAGAAAAGCGTCTGCACTGTAAGAAAGATAAGATACACTGAATACTTCTGTTAGAACCACAATCTGATTTAAAGAAATCTCTATATCTATATTATTATTATTATATATATATATATCTATCTATATTTGGCATATATGATATTAAAGAAGACGTTGACCTTGTTATTATATAAAGTAACCGAAACTTAGACTGTGAGGAGGATCAGTTAACTTGTACTTTGCTTTGGTGGAAAAAGTATTCAGAGTCTTTACTTCAGTAAACGTACCAATTAATGTCAAAGACTCCTTTACAAGTAAATGCATTTAAAACCACACTTACTCTCACTTTTAAAGTATCAAAAGTAAGGGGACTAATGTTCCAGGAAAATGGATTTCATATGTGCTATATTATAATATATGACATTATTGATTGTTAATATTGTCAGTTACTTACTGCATATTGTAATCGACAGAAGACACACACTGCTCCTCTTTGTGCAGTAAAGCCTGTTCCCTTCATTCCTGCTCTCAAACGCAGCCAGCTACCCCCTATCAAGGTATGTGATGGTTCCCTCCCTTTTATATCTTCAGGTATGAACAACAACATGCTGGTAAATGCAGAGGCTGCTTCCTCCTTCACTGCATTAAGTGAAGCAGAGCAGGAGGAGACTTGCTGTCTGTCAGATTACTTTACTTTACCAAAGATGGACGACTTGCTGTTGTTGCCCATATAAACTGTGGACAGCCCGCAGTCAGGGCGCTGAATCGATGTCAGACGCCACGCATGTTAACCTGGTCATTGTGTGTAGTCATTTGTTTGTCATTAGACTGGGCCAACACTTTTACTTTGACCGACCCTGCTCCGAGAGCTTTATGCTAATAGTGTCTCTACTTTAAAGAGTCCTCTCCTGCTGATGTTCAGGTGTATATCAGTATGTAGTGTCTCTACTTTAAAGAGTCCTCTCCTGCTGATGTTCAGGTGTATATCAGTATGTAGTGTCTCTACTTTAAAGAGTCCTCTCCTGTTGATGTTCAGGTGTATATCAGTATGTAGTGTCTCTACTTTAAAGAGTCCTCTCCTGCTGATGTTCAGGTGTATATCAGTATGTAGTGTCTCTACTTTAAAGAGTCCTCTCCTGTTGATGTTCAGGTGTATATCAGTATGTAGTGTCTCTACTTTAAAGAGTCCTCTCCTGCTGATGTTCAGGTGTATATCAGTATGTAGTGTCTCTACTTTAAAGAGTCCTCTCCTGCTGATGTTCAGGTGTGTATCAGTATGTAGTGTATCTACTTTAAAGAGTCCTCTCCTGCTGATGTTCAGGTGTATATCAGTATGTAGTGTCTCTACTTTAAAGAGTCCTCTCCTGCTGATGTTCAGGTGTATATCAGTATGTAGTGTCTCTACTTTAAAGAGTCCTCTCCTGCTGATGTTCAGGTGTATATCAGTATGTAGTGTCTCTACTTTAAAGAGTCCTCTCCTGCTGATGTTCAGGTGTATATCCGTATGTAGTGTCTCTACTTTAAAGAGTCCTCTCCTGCTGATGTTCAGGTGTATATCAGTATGTAGTGTCTCTACTTTAAAGAGTCCTCTCCTGCTGATGTTCAGGTGTATAACCGTACGTAAAAACATCTCGTTGTTAACAACTTCATGTTTCTCTTGTCCTTTGTTCTGCAGGGTCTGCAGAGATGTTGCTGTTGCTGACGTTTCTTCTCGCCGTGCGTCTTTGCGGCGCTGCAACGGTGGTCCCTGAATGCACCACAGAGAGCAGCTCCGCCGTGCGTTCACTGTCAGCCGGGGTGGACGCTCTGAGGGCCGAGCAGAGCCAGAGGCAACACCTGGAGGCTCTGTTCAACAGGTGAGACACAGAAGAGAGCTGAGGGAAGAAAGTATTACCAGAGATGGTAAAAGTACACACTTCCTTTACTCCAGTAGAAGTACAGATACTCGTGTTTAAAATACTCTGGTGAAAGTAGAAGTACTGACTAAACTTCTTTACTCAAGTCAAAGTAAAGAACTTTGAAATGTACTTCAGTAAAAAGTACCCATAACTAGCAGCTGTTTTAAAGAGTACCTGACCTCCCTTTATATTAATAGAACAATAATGTCATTGTTAGCTAATGAATGTTTCCATGCTGAACAACGGCAACATGACAACGTTTCCATTGGTCCCTCTTCTTCGAATGCTTGAATCATTTTGAATACTCGATTAATAATTCCCATCCCTATGTTGTTGTTCTTTATAAACAGATATGGAGAGAACGGCAGCATCTCTTTAGCCGGGTTGAAGCTCCTCTTACAGAACGTGGGTTTGGATCGAAACCGGAGCGTTACGGTGCAACATCACGAGAAACCCGGTCATCATCAGGAAGAAAACCCCCACCACCATCATCACCACCACCACCACCATCATCACCATCACCATCATCACCACAACAACTCCCACACACACAAGTCTCCAAAGACCTCGGAGGTGTCCAAAGATCAGGACAGTTTGCAGGACAGGAAGAGCGTCTCCTCGGCGGTTTTCAGCGCGCAAATGATGGTGAAATCGGACGAAAATCAGGAGACGAACGGGACTCCTGAAGAACACGATCAAATAAACCACAATATTCCTCACAACCACAGCGAGGACAGTGTGGAGGTAAGAGCTGTTACTACCAGGATCAGTGTGGATTAGGGCTGTACCCGAATATTCGTTCGTTGGAGTACTATTCGGGTTTCAATTTCGTTATTCGTTTTTTCGTTTTTTTTTTCAAATTGAATTGATTGAAATCTCCAATATCAACGTAAGAGCTTGTGCCTCTTCGGGGGGTGCTAACACTTAACCATAAACGTTATCGTTTACTTTCTCCGTCTTTATATGTAGATATTACTTTTCTCCGTTAATCTCCATCACGTTGTTTCCATAGCAACAACAACTTCCTGTCAACAGCGCTACCTCTCCTTCAAAATAAAAGCATGTCCATAAATAGGAAGCCAAGCCAAATTACACTTAAGACATATATAACTACAACGAAAGTAACAAACACAATGCGATATCCTTTTCAATTTCAAAGAACACAAATTGGGTTACATTAACAAATAACTATAAAACAACAATACTGTAGAATAACAAAATGAATGCCGTGAATAAACCGAAATACACGTGTCGAAGCGGTTCGCTGCATTACTACGCCCCCCACGCGCGGGCCGAATATTCGAACATTCGCTGCTGATTACTACCGAATATCCGGAGCCCGAAAAATGGTATTCGGGACAGCCCTAGTGTGGATGTCTTTCTTATTCTTTGAGACATCTCCACAATGACATGACGTAGGCCAGGGGTGTCGTACTCAGCTATAGGTACAAGGACTGTACTTAAGTGCACATTTGAGGTACTTTACTCAAGTATTTTCCTATCATTACACTTTAAACAACGCAGGACTTTTGCAAAAATAATGTTTCTACAGTGTGGAGGTAAGAGCTGTTATTGTAGGATTAGTGTGGATTTTCTTTCCTTCTTCTTTGAGACATTTGAAATGACTTAGGCCAGGTGTGTTCAAACTCTTTCAACTTCATTTTATGTGTCCCGCAAGAGCTTGCAAAGAATAGTCATTCAGGACAAAGATGTCCAGTGTTGGATACTGGAGGGTTAATTATTGATCATGTTAACTTTAAATAGAGTGGTAGAAGAAGTACTCCAATCCTTGGCTTGAGTAAAAGCAGCAAAAGTACTTGGTTATAGGTAAAAGTATTGTACTTAAAAGCCACATTTTAGGTACTTTACTCAAGTATTTTCCTATCATCACACTTTAACCTGTTAAGCCCGAGAGCCCCCGGTAGAGGGGGCTGCAGGTTTTTTTTTTTTTTACGAAACTGTGTCTCAGGGCTTCTTAATATTTAAAAACCTATTAATGTGTCGTACCCGATTAATGGGAAGAAACTCAGCTAACTGACAATACGAACCATTTTTACTGAAACAAAACACAAGTCTCACAAGAAGCGTCTAAATTAGCCATGAGCGAAAAAATGCTAACACACTTAGCACAGAACTCATGTTAAAATTAGGGATCGACCGATATGGCTTTTTCAAGGCCGATACCGATACAGATTATTAGTAATCAAGGAGACCGATAACCGATGTTTGGAACCGATATACATTTGCAGTAAAATCATAAAATCTTGGTGTCAAAATGTGGGATAACACAAACTGGCTATGCATCCATCTCGTTCTAGTTAACTGCAACAAAGTGCATTATTCGGACATTTTCAGTGTAACTGGGAAACTGATAGAATTGGATCATAAGATCGTGGAGTTTTTGCAACTTCAGCATAGGGGATTGGGATGTTTATTGAACTTCGGCTTTCAACTGATTTACCTTCGAAACACACGTATGGCTCTGCCGCTCAGCGCTGCTGCTTGCCTCTGTCTGTGTCTGCGTTCTTCGCGCCTGCCTGTAATCTGAGAAGGTCCCGCCTCTCTGGCTGGCTGCAGCAAGTGTTGATTGACACTTCAGTAATAGCCTAGCAGATAGCGCTGTGGGCGGGACATTGCTCGTGAACACAGAGTGGTGACTACAGCCAGAGAAACGGCCGCATCAGAGCCAACGTTTTATCGGCAATTGGATAAAGAAAATGACGATACAGATAATCTGTAAAATGCGGAATATCGGCCTCGATAATCGGCCAGACGGATAATCGGTCGACCCCTAGTTAAAATACCCTTATTACTTATCCTATCTGCACAAACAAGATATCGATCGCAAGCTGAGATTCCACAGATTCTACAGGTATTAGTATCATCACTGAGCGATCAGAACTCGCGGCGAAATGACAATAACAACAAAATTAGCTTTACGAGACCAAATCGGAAAATAAGTCTTACATTAAAACATGAACAGTGATACTACAAAAAATGATAAGCCAAATTAAAAAGATAGGTCTTTTAATTTACTTAAAAAAATTCCAATTAATAATCAATTTTATTTACATGCCCCCCTTTTCATTTGAGTAAACAAAACTCAAAGTGCTACAGAGTAAAATGGTTGAAACAAAATAAAAGCAGTGACGTTTACTTGCATTTAATTGAGGCTTTTCCACAGTTTGGGGCGATAAAAGCAGAACGCAGCCTCTCCAGTTTTCTTGAGTTGATGATGATGGTGGTGTTGTGTTTTCCTACAGTGCCTGAACGCCTCCACTCTCCTCTCCTCTCATGGCATGTCTTCAGGAGGAAGCGTCTCCTTCGCTGACTTCAGCTTCCTCTGCCCGGCGCTCCTCCACCAGATCGACGACGGAGCCTGCATCCGGCACAGAAGTAATAACAATAATAATAAGAGATGGCAAAAGTATACACATCCTTTACTCAAGTAGAAGTACAGATACTCGTGTTTAAAAATACTCTGGTAGAAGTACTGACTAAA
>JAPTMU010000218.1:325519-353019 GCA_028583405.1 Pogonophryne albipinna
GAAGTAGAAAGTACAGGTATTTGTGTTCAACATGTAAGAAGTAGAAAGTACAGGTATTTGGGTTCAACATGTAAGAAGTAGAAAGTACAGGTATTTGTGTTCAACATGTAAGAAGTAGAAAGTACAGGTATTTGTGTTCAACGTGTAAGAAGTAGAAAGTACAGGTATTTGGGTTCAACATGTAAGAAGTAGAAAGTACAGGTATTTGTGTTCAACATGTAAGAAGTAGAAAGTACAGGTATTTGGATTCAACATGTAAGAAGTAGAAAGTACAGGTATTTGGGTTCAACATGTAAGAAGTAGAAAGTACAGGTATTTGGGTTCAACATGTAAGAAGTAGAAAGTACAGGTATTTGTGTTCAACATGTAAGAAGTAGAAAGTACAGGTATTTGAGTTCAACATGTAAGAAGTAGAAAGTACAGGTATTTGAGTTCAACATGTAAGAAGTAGAAAGTTCAGGTATTTGGGTTCAACATGTAAGAAGTAGAAAGTACAGGTATTTGTGTTCAAAATGTGAGAAGTCGAAAGTACAGGTATTTGTGTTCAACATGTAAGAAGTAGAAAGTGCAGGTATTTGAGTTCAACATGTAAGAAGTAGAAAGTACAGGTATTTGTGTTCAACATGTAAGAAGTAGAAAGTACAGGTATTTGTGTTCAACATGTAAGAAGTAGAAAGTACAGGTATTTGAGTTCAACATGTAAGAAGTAGAAAGTGCAGGTATTTGAGTTCAACATGTAGGACGTAGAAAGTACAGGTATTTGGGTTCAACATGTGAGAAGTAGAAAGTACAGGTATTTGGGTTCAACATGTAAGAAGTAGAAAGTACAGGTATTTGAGTTCAACATGTAAGAAGTAGAAAGTACAGGTATTTGTGTTCAACATGTAAGAAGTAGAAAGTACAGGTATTTGTGTTCAACATGTGAGAAGTAGAAAGTACAGGTATTTGTGTTCAACATGTGAGAAGTAGAAAGTACAGGTATTTGTGTTCAACATGTAAGAAGTAGAAAGTACAGGTATTTGAGTTCAACATGTAAGAAGTATAAAGTACAGGTATTTGTGTTCAACATGTAAGAAGTAGAAAGTACAGGTATTTGTGTTCAACATGTAAGAAGTAGAAAGTACAGGTATTTGAGTTCAACATGTAAGAAGTAGAAAGTGCAGGTATTTGAGTTTAACATGTAGGACGTAGAAAGTACAGGTATTTGGGTTCAACATGTAAGAAGTAGAAAGTACAGGTATTTGGGTTCAACATGTAAGAAGTAGAAAATACAGGTATTTGAGTTCAACATGTAGGAAGTAGAAAGTACAGGTATTTGGGTTCAACATGTAAGAAGTAGAAAGTACAGGTATTTGTGTTCAACATGTGAGAAGTAGAAGGTACAGGTATTTGTGTTCAACATGTAAGAAGTAGAAAGTACAGGTATTTGGGTTCAACATGTAAGAAGTAGAAAGTACAGGTATTTGTGTTCAACATGTGAGAAGTAGAAAGTACAGGTATTTGAGTTCAACATGTAAGAAGTAGAAAGTACAGGTATTTGGGTTCAACATGTAAGAAGTAGAAAGTACAGGTATTTGTGTTCAACATGTGAGAAGTAGAAAGTACAGGTATTTGAGTTCAACATGTAAGAAGTAGAAAGTACAGGTATTTGGGTTCAACATGTAAGAAGTAGAAAGTACAGGTATTTGAGTTCAACATGTAAGAAGTAGAAAGTACAGGTATTTGTGTTCAACATGTGAGAAGTAGAAGGTACAGGTATTTGTGTTCAACATGTAAGAAGTAGAAAGTACAGGTATTTGAGTTCAACATGTAAGAAGTAGAAAGTACAGGTATTTGGGTTCAACATGTAAGAAGTAGAAAGTACAGGTATTTGAGTTCAACATGTAAGAAGTATAAAGTACAGGTATTTGGGTTCAACATGTAAGAAGTAGAAAGTACAGGTATTTGGGTTCAACATGTAAGAAGTAGAAAGTACAGGTATTTGGGTTCAACATGTAAGAAGTAGAAAGTACAGGTATTTGAGTTCAACATGTAGGAAGTAGAAAGTACAGGTATTTGTGTTCAAAGTGTAAGAAGTAGAAAGTACAGGTATTTGGGTTCAACATGTAAGAAGTAGAAAGTAAAACGTTGTCAGAAAAAGAAGTAGTGGAGTAAAGTACTGATACCAGAAAAATGAACTTAAGTACAGTAACGAAGTATTTGTACTCCACTACTTCCCAGCTCTCTCATTTGTACGTAGCTATAGTGTAGAAATGTCAATGAAAAACTGAAGTCACAGTACAAGTGCAGTACTTTGAACAATGTAGTAAATGGAATATGATATATTAGATAAATAGTTTTCAAGATGCAAAAGGATGAATGTTACGGATGTTCTTTCAACAGTTCAGGTGTTGAACAGTCCTACGTCCTGTGGGATGAAACTGACCCTGGGTCTCTTTGTGTTCTGGTTATTATTAAAGGGGTCAAAGTTTATTATAACAACACATTCATCCGGGCTTTAATTAGAAACGTCTGAAACTGTTGCACCTGTTTGTGTAATTGCACTGATGAAGGGAAGTCCCGTTTGGACACGGATGTGGGGAAATAAGGTCCGTGTTCCTCTTTAACCAAATGAATGAATAACGTGTGGTGTAAAACTGTTGGAATCAGACTACTGTATTTATATACAAAACATAGAATTATATATATTTTTAAAACTGTTGAAAACACGGATTATGCTTTGTAAAAAAGTCTGCAAAATGACTACTTTTAGTACTTATGATACCTGGAATATTCTATCATTTATGTATTAACTATTGGAGTTAAATACCCAGCAATATCTAAATTAATGTATGTTTGATTGGACTTAGGAATATGGCATTTTATACGCATTCAATTCTCAAATTTTAAAATGTTGAGGGACTTTTTAAAAATGCACATGTTGCTTGTGTATCAGAGGAGGTCCAGGCTAATCCTCTGGAGACTCTGGTCATCAGGAGCTTTAGTGTTGTGGCTGTTTGTGTTTCAGGTCCAGAAGAAGTGGGATCAGAACGATAAAGCAGATCCAGAGAAGCAGCTGGCGCTGGAGGACCTGAAGCCGGCTGAAGGTGAGGAGAAACACTCTGAGGGGATAACGGCATCTTATTCCATTCACTTGTATATAGACCAGGGGTGGGGAGCCTTTTTCCTCTCAAGGGCCATTTCAATTTGTTCAACCTCCTCCGAGGGCCGTACAAATGATTGACCTCTGCTTAAAAAAACTAAAATCACAGCCCATTCATTTGGCCTTTCTTTCATGCTGTGCAAAGAAAAAGCAACCTCTCAATCCAGATATCTCACCATGACTCGCGCACACATTCATGACGGTGTGGCATGACCACCAAACAGAAGGATATGGACACAAGATGTGTGCAAATGTATTTAGTTTCCTATCCATGTGAACATGATTTAAGTGGGGGTGGACCTAACCTCCTCTCGGGGGGTCCGGGGGGCATGCTCCCCCGTGAAGATTTGTTTTTAAATGTTGAAGTATATGGCCCGGGGGCCGGAGGTTCCCCACCCCGGCTATAGACTCTTCTTGCACCATTTTATTTGTTTTACGTCCTATATATATTCATGTTGCTCTGTTGGAGGAGCCTGTGACTAAGATATGATAGGATAATACTTTACTGTCCAGGGGCCTCATTTATAAAGGGATATACGCTAAAAAAATGGCGTACGCCAGTTTCTACGCAATGTTTGCGATTTATAAAATACTAACTTGACGGGAAAACGTGCGGTCCTCCACGCAAACTCTAACCCATGCGTATGCACTAAGCACAAACACGGGAGAGACGAGAAACTGCGACACCGTTGGCAGAAGGAAGAATGGAGAGAAATATGTGGAAATAATACCATAAACAAAATGTTACCTCTCATTTATCAGATATGAAGAATTCATTTTCAAACATTGATTAAAGCTGATCTTAAAATGATTAAACAAACGCCTGTGTGAGACTCCTCAGTGCACACACACACATCACCTGGAGAAATACATAAATACGGATATGTTATTTAAAACCACCTCGAATATGTTGTTAATGTTATGAAATGTTTTCTCATAAATGATGCGGTTTTGCATTTCTAGGTTGTACGAGCATGGTTTTATATACTACCATGTTTAATCATGTTTTATGCCGTTTGTTAAGACTTGATAAGTCGCTCGTAAAACACAGGAGGTCTGGAAGCTAAGAACACCATATGTGGTAAATTGTACAGCTAATATAACACAACACATTAGTTGTATTTCCTTTAACTGGTGGATATAGAGTTGCTGCAGTGGAGACGCTGCGCACAGCTGATCGACAGCTGGGACACAAACCACCAAATACGAAAACATAATTCAGATCCAGTCGTCATGACTCCACTCCGGAGGGATTCCCCTTTCTTACAGTCTCTCATCCAGGAGGTGTCTCCTGTCCCCGGTACAAACACACTGCCTGAGGAAGGCTATGTGTATTCTTTTTGTCATGAACCTTTTTCGGACCACTTATTTATTTATTTTTTGGTGGCGATCACGGTGTGAGACGTCTTTTGTAGCTGTTCTGTCGTCATTTCCTGCGATCTTCTTCATAAAGTCAGTCAGAATGAATGAATGGGCGTTTCTTTGACTATTTATAGGCAAATATGGGCGTTACGTGAAGCCCGCAAAAGCTGCACCGCATTTCGAGTCGGTTGTGATTTATAAAGGGAAACCGGCGTAGGAAGTGCTGTACGCACTTTCCTCGCCGGTACGCAATGTTTGGTGAATCGGAAAATGTCGGGAAAATGTCTGTACCTATTTTTTGGATTTCTACTACGTAAGCAACCTTCCCACGTGAATCCTACGCACGGCGTTATAAATGAGGCCCCAGATCAAGTCTGAAATGCTCCTTGCATCACAGCAGCTCCATGGGTAACATCAGCATCAACAAATATCAAGACACAACACATGCAAAACAAACATGTAACATAACAGCAGGATCAGTGAGAGCTGAGGTTACCTACTGTAACCCAGCTTCTATGAGTAAATGGCGCAGCCCTCTAAGGCTATCGCTATTGGGTTATCCCTCTGCGCCCCCGCGCAGCACTGAAACACTTGTAGTCCACCCCCACCCGCCAGGTGGGCCCCACCCTCGGGCCTCCTTCCGGTATAAATAGGAAGGGATCCCGGCAATCTGCTCCCATACAATATAACTTTTCTTCAGCTATTCGTAGAGCCAGTGGGGCCCAGCGCTTAGAGGACTGCGCCATTTACTCATAGAAGCTGGGTTACAGTAGGTAACCTCAGTTCTATTTCGTATATGGCTTCGCCCTCTAAGGCTATCGCTATTGGGTTAAGGGCGAAGCATGATGTAGTCTGCGCCCCACTGGTCCGTCCGGCACTAGAAGCACAAACACACCTGCTCAATAACACCCCCCTGCCTATTGTGCCATGCGTAATGGCGCATCACCGTCCCTGGAACATAGCCAAACATGCCTATCTTCCCGACGGGGTGAAGGCTGGGAACAATACATACCGACCGCTGTGAGAAAGTAGAGACGAAGGTCCCACCTTGTCCTGCGATCATAGAGGGGGAACAGCCGCTGTCTCTCCGTGTTAGACAGGTAGGAGAGCGCTCAGCTGGATCCCTGACGTCACTCACTCTGATCAGGCACTCCGTACGAAGTGTGTCAGAGTAAAGGGAACATCCCTCTCATACGAGGGGAAAAGGGGCCGCTCTCTGTGTGCGGAGAGGCAGGAGAGAGGCGCACCGCTGGGTCCCTGACGTCACTCACTCCGACAGGACACCCAGTACAGGGTGCGTCAGAGAGGAATGGGAGACCTCCCTCAAATAAAATGTAATAAATGAACAGGGGGAAGACCAAGATGCAGCTGTGCAAATATCTTCCACTGACATTCCTCCATGCAACGCCGTGGAGGAGGAAATTCCTCTGGTGGAGTGCGCTTTGATATTCTCCGGGGGCTCCACCCCCGCTGAGACATATGCCTGTGACACAGCCTCACACAGCCAGTGTGACAGCCGTTGTGCCGACAGAGGTTGCCCGATCGAGCGCTCTCTATAATGCACAAACAGGCGCTGAGAACGGCGCCATGCCGCCGTGCGCGTCCTATAGCAGGCCAGCGCGCGCACCGGACAGAGGAGATGAGATGTGGCTTCTTCCTCTGATTTATGAGGAGGCGGAAAAAACCCGTCCAGGGTGATCACTCTTGACCTAAAAGAGCTTGTGATGACCTTTGGCATAAAGGCTGGGTTAGGACGTAACACAGCCGAACTGCCATCCCCTTGGATCCGGAGGCATGACGGGGCCACAGAGAGAGCCGATAAATCACTCACCCTTTTCACCGATGTTAGAGCCAAAAGCAGTACTACTTTGGCTGATAACATGTTGAGGGGAACCTGCTCTAAAGGTTCAAATGGGGCTTTGCTTAGTGCTCGTAACACCAAAGCCAAATCCCACTGAGGCGCCAGTGCCCGTGACACCGGTCTGAGTCTCCGTACCCCTTGCAGAAACCGTTTCGTCAGGGGGTGACTGAACAACGTCCCTGCTCCGAAACCCACGTGACAAGATGATATGGCAGCCGCATATACCTTGATTGTGCTGAACGCCAAATTCCTGTCCAACAACAGCTGGAGGAATGACAGCACGTGTGGCAGGGGGCACGTGATGGGGTCCAGGCTTCTTTCTACACACCAACGCTGGAACGCTGCCCACTTGGCTGTGTAGGACGCTCTGGTAGACGCGGCCCTGGCTCCCTGAATGGTGCGTACAACATCTTGAGAGAGACCCAACCTCTCTAAGTGTTCCCGCTCAGGGGCCATGCCCATAGGGGCTGGCCTATCACTGGGTGACTGTAGATTGCTCCCTCCACCTGTGAGAGAGCGTCCCCCCGCCACGGAATCTCCCATGGCCTGCCTGACAGCGTACGCTGTAGGCATGGAAACCAGGAAGCTCCCGTGCGCTCCGGGGCAATTAGGATCACTGACAGCCGCTCCTCCTGCACTCGGTCCAGCAACCGAGGAATCAGCGGGACTGGTGGGAAGGCGTACAGCAGTCCCCTGGGCCATGGCCGATGTGCGAACGCGTCCACCCCCAGGGGGGGGTGGTCCCGTGCTGACAGGGAGAACCAGAGGGCGCTCGGTTGCTGAAGAAAAGAGGGAGCAGATTGCCGGGCTCCCTTCCTATTTATACCGGAAGGAGGCCCGAGGGTGGGGCCCACCTGGCGGGTGGGCGTGGACTACAAGTGTTTCAGTGCTGCGCGGGGGCGCAGAGGGATAACCCAATAGCGATAGCCTTAGAGGGCGAAGCCATATACGAAATAGAACTGCTCAAAGAGCCTTCAGCGTGCATCTGATCTGTAGCTCTGTGCTCACTGAGAGGACTGGAGCACAGAGGACGCTTCAGGCTGACCTACGTTTTTCATTTACATATCTACACTGTGGCTAATGTACAAATGACAAAGTCTTGAATAACAAGACCCAGAAAACTTGCAAATGATGAGAAATCCTGACAAGTTGGTCGTTAAAATCTTGTCTGGAAAGTCGACGAGTAAATGTGCTGCGTTGTTGTGTAAGGTACGTTTATTTATAAAGCACATTTTCAGACACAATTCAAAGTGCTTTAAATCATCATTAACACTTAATGAGATCAAAGAAAGGAACACAAACACAATGGAGGAACAGATTCATAAAACCATGCATAAAAGAGATGGATTAAAAACAACATTGTGAATACGGTAGGTGCTAAAACAAGTTAAAAGGCTTCTGGGTACGACGCTTAAAAAAGTCATGTTTTTAACCTCGACTTAAAAGAAGTCAGCGATAAGATCAGGAGTGCTTTATTGATCCCAAGGTGGGACATGTTTTCATTGCAGCATGAAAAGACAAGACATTAGAGACATTTAAAAGACTAGAAATAAACAATCCAGAATGCAAAACATCTCAAATAGAAATAAAATAGCATTAGAAAAGTAGAAAATATACTCGTGGAATGACACATTTACTGTAACTAAATATAAAGCAGGATATTATATATATATACATGTGTTGTGCAAGGAATCGACTATATCAAATAGGTTTTCTGGAAGTTTGTTCGATTTGTGAGGTGCATTAAAACTAAAAGCAGCGTCCGAGTGTTTTATTATTTAAATACATTTGAATTTTATGTCAGACTGTTAAACACCTGAACTTTGTAAGAACATCCATAACATTCATCTGTTTACCAGCTGCTCCCTCTTCCTCCAGAGGTGGAAACTAACGGTGCGGCGATGTTCGGCGCCCCGTCCCTCGCCCTGCGGGGGGGCAGCGAGGCAGAGGAGCAGCAGGTGATGTTAGAG
Organism: Pogonophryne albipinna; assembly: GCA_028583405.1. Taxonomy (NCBI): domain Eukaryota; kingdom Metazoa; phylum Chordata; class Actinopteri; order Perciformes; family Artedidraconidae; genus Pogonophryne; species Pogonophryne albipinna. Next base: position 333,855 of record JAPTMU010000218.1, read on the forward strand.
CCCGAAGTTTCCATCGTTTCGGCTCCAGAAGAATCCGTGGACAACACGGCGGAGGACTGCGAGAACAAATGCCACTCCCACTTGCACGACACGGTGGGGAACGCAGACCGGCAGCACCACCATCACCACGACTACCACCACATCCTGCACCACCACCACTCCCAGAACCACCACCCACACTCCCACACGCACTCCTACTCCGAGCAGCACTTCCAGCAGGCCGGCGTGGCCACGCTCGCCTGGATGGTCATCATGGGGGACGGGCTGCACAACTTCAGCGACGGCCTCGCCATCGGTGAGACATCCTGGAGTTACATTGCAGGGAGGGAAATCTGAATCGGAAGCTTTCTTTTGTGTCGTCTGCTTGTGATAAAGGAGCTCAGATTCTGAACTGCGGCGATAGCAACGTAGCTTCAGATGCATTATGCAAAAATACACCGACTCAGATCCTGTTCTTCAGTGAAAGTAGAAGTACTCAGATCCTGTACTTCAGTGAAAGTAGAAGTACTCAGATCCTGTACTTCAGTGAAAGTAGAAGTACTCAGATCCTGTACTTCAGTGAAAGTAGAAGTACTCAGATCCTGTACTTCATTGAAAGTAGAAGTACTCGCCATCGGTGAGATCCTGAGCGTGTGGTTTCATCTAAAACTGGGAGGGCGGGAAATCATCAGAATCAAAATCTGATCTTGTTCTTGAGTAAAAGTAGAAGTACTCAGATCTAGTACTTGAGTAAAAGTAGAAGTACTCAGATCTTGTACTAGAGTAAAAGTTGTTTAGAGTTATGTTAGGTCCTGTTAATTTATTCCGGTAAATTATTCTGACCTACTAATTGACCTGACCGAAGTTATTGAGTCTATGTAAGTTTACTGCTTGGCTCAGATCCACCAACGTCAGCAAGATCTCACCTCTATTAACTCCCCGAAGAACCAGGTTCAATTAACTGCTGTTTCTATTCAGACAACTCCTTTTTAATCTGTTTAAGGGATCCCGAAGGATTTTGATATCAGTAAATGAGGTGTGTTCCTACCTAGGTGTGAGTGTGGCAGGGTGCAGTCTTACCTTTGAAGCAGGAGAGGAGAGCACAGATTTTCTTTTAGTTATCCCAGTCCAAAAGGTGAGATCAGTTTATTTGAAGAAAAATAGGTCCAAACTAATACATGGTTTTTACCTTCTCTCTTTAACACATTATAATCATACTAAACAAAATGATGCTGTGATCATGTTCAAATATGAAACTTTAATTCACAGTCTTACATTTATTACCAAAATGTTTAACTTCAACTGCCCAATTCAGTTGTGACATTTAAAATCTCCCGATAGAATTTAGAGGCATTTCCTCATAAAGAGACCGGTGATAATAAAAAGCACATTCAAACTTTCATTTTCACCCAATCAATTCACATCAATTTCATACCTTTTATTCCGACACAGACGGCGGGAATAACATTCAAAAACCCATTCCTATCCGCATGAATTCGGAGGAAGGTCCTCACAGGTGGCGGTTACTAATACTCACATACACATCTCAATTCATTCCACTCATTCACAAAGTAATTCACTCAGCTTTCAACGAAGAAAATCAAGAGATATTTACCAAGTTTGAGAGAACCTTTACCGAGAGCTATTAACCCAGCTCTGAGGGACAGAGCCTACCGGGAGAGAGTATACCAGGGGCACCCCCCTCTCTCTCTCGCGCTCTCTCCAAAAAGCCAGTCTCTTTATGCTAAAAAAACAGGATAGAAACCCCCAAAACACCTCCTTCATACCCAAACCAATTAAACAAAACTGGGCATGGCCTCTGATGTACAGGGCTGGACATGACCAGACATATTCCATAGCTTATGGCATAAGACACACCTTCCCATGTTTGTGTAAAAAGGGACATGACCAGACATATTCTATGGCTATGACATAACCACCTTTTTGAGGCCTCAATGCATTTCTCCTTAGGTCCAGAGCCCCCCTCCCTGCTGTGAGAGGAGAGGGAAGAAACTGCCTATTCTCTTATCACTGACACCCATAAATCATAGACCTTACACACTCAACTTAACAAACCACTTGTGTTTTGTTTATGCTGTAAATATAGAAAAACCTAAAATATGAAACATTTTCATTTTGGGTTATACAAGAATATAATTAATTATATTTGATTATAACTAACTTTCGTTTTAAGTATTCAACATACTATGAAGCTCTCAACACCCTCTTTTTAAAACAGAAAGTTATCAAACAGCAACAACTAAAATTGTAAGCATAAATACATATTCAAAAACCATCAAGAAGCATTCTCATTATGGGTTCATACAAGAATATGATTGATCATATATGATTTATAATTAACTTTAGTTTTAAGTATTCACTTCATATGGAGATCTCAACAAGTAGAAGTACTCAGATCTTGTACTTGAGTGAAAGTAGAAGTACTCAGATCTTGTAGTAAAAGTAGAAGTACTCGGATCTTGTACTTCATTGAAAGTAGAAGTACTCAGATCTTGTAGTGAAAGTAGAAGTACTCAGATCTTGTAGTGAAAGTAGAAGTACTCAGATCTTGTACTTGAGTAAAAGTAGAAATACTCAGGTCTTGTACTTGAGTAAAAGTAGAAGTACTCAGATCTTGTACTTTAGTAAAAGTAGAAGTACTCAGATCTTGTACTTGAGTTAAAGTAGAAGTACTCAGATCTTGTAGTGAAAGTAGAAGTACTCAGATCTTGTACTTGAGTAAAAGTAGAAGTACTCAGGTCTTGTACTTGAGTAAAAGTAGAAGTACTCAGGTCTTGTACTTGAGTAAAAGTAGAAGTACTCAGATCTTGTTCTTGAGTAAAAGTAGAAGTACTCAGATCTTGTGCTTGAGTAAAAGTAGAAGTACTCAGATCTTGTTCTTGAGTAAAAGTAGAAGTACTCAGATCTTATACTTGAGTAAAAGTAGAAGTACTAATTGTGCATCCCTACTTGGTGGTTTTCCTCTGGTGTCAGCAGTGCAGTAGCGTTGATCCGTATATTATATGTGTTGTATAGATGTGTGTATATATATATATATATATATTAGGGCTGTCAAGTTAACACGTTAATAACGCGTTAACGCAAAAAACATTAACGCCACTAATTATTTGAACGCGATTAACGCATGTGTATTTTTTTTCCTCGGCCGCCCTGTAGTTTCAGAGCGCATCGAGTTTAAAATACATCTACAAGCTGATGCTCACAGCTTGCGGCAGACCACACTTCCACGCTCACCGGCAGGCACCGACTGGTCATCGGGAGGACCGGGAGGGTGTGTGAGAGACCTTACGTGTATTGTTGTTGTTAGCATCTGGTGCTAGCTAGCTGCGCTAACGGATATAAGGAGCTGTTTCAATGAAAACAGAGGAGCGACATTTCGCCACAACTGCGCCGAGCACTTGACTTTATGCAGGAAGCCAGACAGTGGGACATTGTACGAAAAGTCAGCACACTCAGCACGGATAGTGCGCGCAACATGATTGCAGCAAAGCAGATTAGGGGGCTAGTACACCCTCCTGAGGGTCCGATTGTGGATGTCATGCGAGCAAAACATGGTGAAAGCAGTCTGTCAAAATTATAAATCTGGACGGAAATGTTCGGATTTCCAAAGGGAGATTCTTTGAGTAAATTAAAAATCAAGAACCTAAAGAATTGAACTATTCATATCTTAGACTGCACTGTAACTTTTATCTTTTAATGTTTATTTTATTAGCTTTTCTTTTTAATGACTGATTTTAAATGCCATTTTCTTAATGTTGTAAGTAATTCAAAAACCCTGAAGGCCGGAGAGACTGAAAAGAGTCAAGGGAAGCTTATAAAAGTTAACAGCATTTAATTACACAAAAGATGCGGTGGTGTACAAAATGAAATGTGCGAGTGGAGGCGCTCTCTTCAGCCGACCGGTCAGTCCAGGTCAGCAGGTAGAAGGGGTCAATTCTTGGCTTGCTCTTCCTGCTGTCATCTGAGGTCTTCTCCTATTGGCCGGCGTGGTTGAGGGGCGGGTCCAATGCAATTCCTGCCTTTTTCTGTCGTTAAATTATATCATTCTGGTGTCTGTGGTTATTTAAACATTCCCTAATAAACGTTATTCAGCGGTAATAAATGAGTGCTAAACCCAGTGTGCTCGGTGTACAACATCACATGTCATTTCACCTTTGATTCACGGTTTGAAAATGCAGCATTTCGCCACATGCTAATGCTAACCGGAAGTGAATAATTTTCAGAATAAAAGTATTAAGTTAATAGTTAGTGAACTTCCGGTTTTTCAGAATAAAACTGATTTAAATTAAATAGTGTATTTAATTCAAATTACGCCATATCAACATTGATTTTAATTTCTAACAATCCCTCCTTACATACCCTTTAAGGTATGTAAATAATATTGAAATCAATGAGTTCTTCATCCGAACATTGCATAGTACATAACTCATAAAAGTAAAAAAATACAAATAAGAATACATATTCATCATAAATATGAAGTTTTTCATTTGTGCATAACTTCTAGCTTAAACCTTTAATGTCACTTTGTAAAATAGCAGCAATTAGCTTGGTATGGAAAATGTCTAACTCCCTCCTTTCACATCATAAATCATCTTCTTACTGTATCTGGTGTAAAGGCACTTGTTCTTTTACAAAGTATAAGAAGGATTAAACTATCTGAAAATAGCTAAATATTACTCTTTATTTACTTTTACTGTGTCTCTGGTGTAATTTATGAATCTCTGCTGGTTCTAGTAGATATAGTTCTCCCCATCCACATTGTTGTTGGTTGTGGGACAGAGAAATAATAATTCAGAACCTGCTGATATTTGAATCTTACTACTTGGCATATGTTACAAACAAAAAACATCTTCATGGTGAACTAAATAAAATCCTTGTAATCTTTCTCAAATCTAAATATAACAATGAACTATTCCTGTTTGTGGTAAAGACACACACTAACGTTATGTAATACAATTTCATTATGGATTCAAAAACAACTAAAGTCATGATGATGTCAGAGTGAATGATTTCCTGAGTGTATCTGTCCTGTAAGGTACGTCATTCTCTGCTTGGATCGTGTGCAGAAATCCCATCGATTCACCTGGCAATACGGCTTCTACCTGTCTATTATCAAGCTGAAAAATGAATACAGAATTCCAACATACTGTCATCAAATGTCTTTCTATTATGAATTTAAATTAAATTTATATCCCCATAATGAACTAAACAATAAAGTCTATGGCTTTTACTTCTAATTCTTTAACAGGCTAGTTACAAGATGTTGTCTAAATTAAATTCGGTCTCATTACATTACTATGTTTTAGCTTTAACTTAACTGTAATATGTTCTTTCTCCATTTCAAACCTCAGTTACTCTAATGTCTGTTAAAATATTACAAAATTGTTTCATTATCACAGGTCAACTTCTTCGGTATTCTATTCTGGAATTGCATCTCTCACAGTAGCCCCTTGGCCACTGCTTCTGCATCTGTGTTACCTGTTATAATTCAATCAATATTTAGAAACATGTCAACATTCATCAAACAGTATCTTATCCCCAGATATGGAGCAGGTTAATTATAAAACTATCATTCAATGCTCAGTTTGAACATCTGGGTTGGGGCGGAAGGTTTCTGTCAATCCTTAAAAGAAAAATTTAAATTGTGAATTTTACAGCCATGTTGACATTATACACACTCCCCCCTTTTTACACATGAACTCATGTGTAACAAAACCCTGTAATGGGGAGGGGGGGAAAACTGTCAGGTAAATATTGGTTAGGGACATAGCAAACATTATTTACAATATGACATCCATTATTTTCCACAGTAAACACTTCAGTGAAAATAAGTGTTCCTCTCCGTCCTTCAGGCCTAAAAGAAACAGAATCTTCAGATTTTAGTTTGAGTTTTACATTTGCAAACCGCCAACTCATGTGGGAGTAAAATATCATCAAGAAGATTAAAAACGGGTCACATGTGCGGTTTTCCATTTTTGTGGAATTTTTAGGAAACCTCTCGTTTCCCTTGGAGCTCCAAAATAATATGTTAGTTCAAAAACATGCTTGGTTAGTTATTGTTTTAGAATCATGCAGTTACACTGATCACATGCCGGCATTCATTCACACTCACACTGTCTGGTTGTCACGTCAGGTTTGGTCAGGTACACCCCAGAGTCAGTCATGGACAGTCAGTCAGTCAGGGTCAAAGGTCATTTGGTCTCGGTCTTTTGGCCATGTCGTGCTCTGCAGAGTCTTTTCAGAGGTATTTCAGCATAGGCGGATACCCTTTATCTACAAAAATATATCATATGCGGAGCGCCATTCCTAATTCATTCACGATTTCAACTATGATTTTCAAGATGGTTCTAACTTTTCATTGGGACTTCTGCCTCCCACCTTTCCTGAAACTTGGTACAAAACTCACTTCCTTATAGTACTACTACTACTGCAATTTATTTACACCTAAGTAGTATTAAAATGTCTAATAGATCTATTTCAGAAACTTGTGTACATCACTATTATCTTGTGTCAAAACATTACTAGGATCTGTGTAGCTCTGCTATGCATTTCATAACTCATCTTCAATTCTGGTCCACCTAAAAAACAATGTTAAACTCTTTAGCAGTGTGTGGAACCTTGGGTGTCCGAACATGCAACAATTACTCCCTCCTTTATCAAGGATTTAAAAACAGAAGTCATTTCATATTTCCAACTTAAAGCCCTCCTATGGTAATAACTATGCCACAATGGTGAAATCAATACTTTAGATTGGAATACTATATCTGGCTTTGCACCAGCTCTCCCTTTAACATTATCCATTCAAATAAAGATTTGTCTTATAGAGTGGTTCCTAAAACTATCCCTTTAATGGTGATCAATATTGTAACAAATGAGATCACTACTTTATTCACAGGTGAATACAAATCTCTTAAAGAATATTTTGTTAACATGATGAAAAGATTGAAGAATATGGTTCTACTCTGTCATGCCTCCCCCTTTATCCCTCAGTGTGTTTTAGGATGATTCTCATTTTACTTTAATAGTTTCCTCTTTACTGCTATTTTTAATTTACCAATTGATTAATTCATGGTTAATAAATCTTTCTTTAAATGTGGTCCATTTTATGTACGTTTTGTGAATAAGTATGTTTATGTGTAAACTCACTCATTCCCGTTCTCCTTTTCTCCTCCCCTGGTTTTCTCAAGCCGTGACCCCGGCCTCCTCACTTCTAATCGACCAACTCCTCTGATTCTGTCTTCTCTTCAGTCCATCAGCTCTTGAATCATCCGCTATAACTCTTTGAGGCAGCCTTTGGCCCAGTTACATCTGCAGCCCCCATCATGCCACTGTTGTTGCACTGCTTTGCATTTCATCTCCTCCTTTACAGTCTCTCTGCTGTTTTTATGGAGGGCGGATTCTGCTCTCATGTCCCACACTTTGCTCTTGCCAATTCTTGTGGCTCAGCTTGGAACTTCATGCCCCGTCTGAGGGACTGATGAGAGTATCTCTCTGTATGTCAGCATGCTGTTTGGTTCTGGATGCCACAGGTGGAGATAGTTCTGGCTGCAGTTCTGGATGCAGTCTTGTTGTTGTTGTTGTTTCATCTCTGGTTCTCTGTCTGTTCGATGGAGAAGGAGGAGTCTCCTGTTGGGTTAGGTCTTTTGTCTGCTTGGAGGGTCGGGATCGTAGCCTTTCTAACTCAGAGGGGGAGTCCAGGTCTCGGGACGCATTACCTATAAGAAGTCTAGCACACTGAGGTTAAATAAATCCAACCCTTTCCACTCTGTCTCTTTCTAATCATACTATCTGTCTTAGTTGTTAAATGCCATCTAAACAACATAATTAATGTCTACTAATGATATTACAAAAACTCACTCTAAAAATTGTTTCATCCATTGTTACATATTTACCCAACACAACTCTTAAATACTTACATGTTTCCAGCATCACATATTCCACACACTACAAAAGAACATCTCCATACTTTCTCCAATATTTTAAATCCCACTGTTACTTAGAACAATAGTAAACCTGCAGAGGACACTAATCAGACCACAGTAATGAAATTTGACTCAAGTGTAGGCCTATGTCTACTTTCCATTATACTTATTACTTTTGCTGAACATTTATTTTTATTATCTAAATTCCTTGTCTATGATGTGCAAACAGTTTGAGTGTAAAAATGTGTTTTTCTCAATGTATTTACACTCTACAGATTCTTGAGTTTACTCATCTCCTCGTGCTGTCGTTGTAAAAAATGTTCAATTCCTTATTGTTTTGTACCAGTTTTCCAAAATCAGTTCTATCTGCTGTGCCATTTCAGGAAAGGTGGCGGTACGGCTACGCAATGTGTAAGTGGGTGCCAACATGTTCCTTTTTTAACTTTGATCCGGAGCGCATCTGCAGTGCGTTCTACAAGTTCCCATGGTTCACTCCATACAGGTTGCAACAAGTTCATCTTGTGGATTTTTACATTTACCCAATCATCTGATCCAACAGAAATATTCGTCATGGCCCTGGCATATGCTTCCGGCTCAATATTTCTAATATCTAACACTGGTTCTCCTCTGTATTGTGAGGTGCTACCTTGTGGTGGATATTGCTGAGTGGGGCAATCTCTGGCCAGATGTCTACAATCTCCACATATGAAGCAGCCATCATCCCTTCTTCCTCTCCATTGTCCCTTTTGTTGATGCTGTATGGGAGTGTATACCTGTGCTCGCGGCTGTACTTGGGTAGGAAGATACACAGGTATTTGCTGTTGAAGATACTGTGGTGCTTGGGGCTGTACTTGCGTAGGAAGATACACAGGTGTTTTCTGTTGAAGATACTGTGGTGCTTGGGGCTGTACTTGCGTAGGAAGATACACAGGTATTGCCTGTTGAAGATACTGTGGTGCTTGGGGCTGTACTTGCGTAGGAAGATACACAGGTGTTTGCTGTTGAAGATACTGTGGTGCTTGTGGCTGTACTTGCGTAGGAAGATACACAGGTGTCTGCATCTTCTTGTCGTCTTTCCGCCAGAAGTTGTTGGTTCCCATTTCATTTTTGTAAAGCACCTTGAATTGCCTGGTGCTGAAAGGTGCTATATAAATAAACTTGCCTTGCCTTGCCTTGCAGCGTTCAGGCAGCTCCAGTTCGAATATATATATATATATATATATATATAGATGTGTATATATTATATTGATGTTACCCGGTGTCTCTGCAGGCGCTGCCTTCACGGAGGGTCTGTCCACCGGCCTCAGCACCTCCGTGGCTGTGTTCTGCCACGAGCTGCCTCACGAGCTGGGTAAGAGCTCCGTCCGTCCTTCACATCCTGCATGACCTCATGTTTCCTGGATATGTATCTGACATTGTTTATATGTGTGTTCAGGATTCATTCAAAGGTTTATTTTTAACCATTTTAATAGACAACGTTTTTATCGTTAATACATTTTTATATCAAGAGTTAATAATTTAGTTTTTGGGAGAAGTGGGGGATTAAATTAGTTGAAACTTCTTCCCACAACTTTCCGGATGTGTAAGCAGGTCGATCATTTGTTTATATATCATTTGTAAGTCAGTAATATTTTAGTTTATCAATTTGACACTGTTTGTACAGTATCATAATTCTCTTGTTTCATTATTATTTTTTTTATTATTGTTTTACACGTTTGAAATAAATAACCCATGGATGTGATTCTCGTCCCTCATCTGTACTTTAACTGTTGACTACGTTTCCCAGGGGACTTTGCGGTGCTGCTGAAGGCGGGAATGACGGTGCGCCAGGCCATTCTCTACAACGGGCTGTCGGCCTTGATGGCGTACCTGGGCGTGGTGATCGGTATATTGATCGGACATTACGCGGAGAACGTGTCCATGTGGGTCTTCGCCCTCACAGCCGGACTCTTCCTGTACGTGGCGCTGGTAGACATGGTGAGTCGAGGACCAACGGCACCACGATACTTTAATTATACATGATGATCAGAGAGGGTACAAGTACACACATCCTTCACTCAAGTAGCAGTACAGATACTCGTGTTTAAAAATACTCTACTACTAAAAGTACTGACTAAACTTCTTTACTCAAGTGAAAGTAAAGAGGCTTTGAAGTGTACTTCAGTAAAAAGTACCCATAACTAGCAGCTGTTTTAAAGAGTACCTGACCTCCCTTTATATTAATAGAACAATAATGTCATTGTTAGCTAATGAATGTTTCCATGCTGAACAACGGCAACATGACAACGTTTCCATTGGTCCCTCTTCTTTAGAGAAGACCAGGAAATGATGGATACATGGATCGTGTTCAAATCAATAGGCACGCAATGACTCTAAAGAATAATGATCACGCCACCAAACACACATTCAGACTAAAGGAACCAGCTGTTTGGAAAATGTGAGAAGAAGAAAGTACAGGTATTTGGGTTCAACATGTAAGAAGTAGAAAGTACAGGTATTTGGGTTCAACATGTAAGAAGTAGAAAGTACAGGTATTTGGGTTCAACATGTAAGAAGTAGAAAGTACAGGTATTTGGGTTCAACATGTGAGAAGTAGAAAGTACAGGTATTTGGGTTCAACATGTAAGAAGTAGAAAGTACAGGTATTTGGGTTCAACATGTAAGAAGTAGAAAGTACAGGTATTTGGGTTCAACATGTAAGAAGTAGAAAGTACAGGTATTTGGGTTCAACATGTAAGAAGTAGAAAGTACAGGTATTTGGGTTCAACATGTAAGAAGTAGAAAGTACAGGTATTTGGGTTCAACATGTAAGAAGTAGAAAGTACAGGTATTTGGGTTCAACATGTAAGAAGTAGAAAGTACAGGTATTTGGGTTCAACATGTGAGAAGTAGAAAGTACAGGTATTTGGGTTCAACATGTAAGAAGTAGAAAGTACAGGTATTTGGGTTCAACATGTAAGAAGTAGAAAGTACAGGTATTTGGGTTCAACATGTGAGAAGTAGAAAGTACAGGTATTTGGGTTCAACATGTAAGAAGTAGAAAGTACAGGTATTTGGGTTCAACATGTAAGAAGTAGAAAGTACAGGTATTTGGGTTCAACATGTAAGAAGTAGAAAGTACAGGTATTTGTGTTCAACATGTAAGAAGTAGAAAGTACAGGTATTTGTGTTCAACATGTAAGAAGTAGAAAGTACAGGTATTTGTGTTCAACATGTAAGAAGTAGAAAGTACAGGTATTTGTGTTCAACATGTAAGAAGTAGAAAGTACAGGTATTTGTGTTCAACATGTAAGAAGTAGAAAGTACAGGTATTTGTGTTCAACATATAAGAAGTAGAAAGTACAGGTATTTGAGTTCAACATGTAAGAAATAGAAAGTACAGGTATTTGTGTTCAACATGTAAGAAGTAGAAAGTACAGGTATTTGTGTTCAACATGTAAGAAGTAGAAAGTACAGGTATTTGTGTTCAACATGTAAGAAGTAGAAAGTACAGGTATTTGGGTTCAACATGTAAGAAGTAGAAAGTACAGGTATTTGGGTTCAACATGTGAGAAGTAGAAAGTACAGGTATTTGTGTTCAACATGTGAGAAGTAGAAAGTACAGGTATTTGTGTTCAACATGTAAGAATTAGAAAGTAAAAAGTCGTCAGGAAAATAAGTAGTGGAGTAAAGTACTGATACCAGAAAAATGTACTTAAGTACAGTAAGGAAGTATTTGTACTCCAGTACTTCCCACCTCTGATAATAATAATACATTAGCAACATCAACCAGGACAAATATCAGAATATGTAAAAAAACAGCCCGGCTTTCGATCAGAAATGGTTCCTGTTATTCTTCTTCACTGAGTCCAGAGGCCTGTACTACGAAGCCGGTTCAACCTAACCTGGATATGTTTGAGTTAGCCGGTTGGCCTAATCCAAAACATACGCGCTCTCGTTAAGCGGTCCTACGACGCGGGTTATCAAGTGGATCGCTCAAGCCAGCCGTGTCCTATCTAGTTAGGTGCGCGTTCACATGAAAGGGGTGGTATCTGGAGCATTCGACCAATCACAGACATGGAGAAGCGCACTGACAGCGCAGCGTCATACTTCCTGAATGAAAAGTTAACTTTAATATTAGACATATGAAGAAGTTAAACTTTAAACATCCATGACTGACTGACTGTCCATGACTGACTCTGGGGTGTTTGTATTGGTACAAACAAAAAACATCTTCATGGTGAACTAAATAAAATCCTTGTAATCTTTCTCAAATCTAAATATAACAATGAACTATTCCTGTTTGTGGTAAAGACACACACTAACGTTATGTAATACAATTTCATTATGGATTCAAAAACAACTAAAGTCATGATGATGTCAGAGTGAATGATTTCCTGAGTGTATCTGTCCTGTAAGGTACGTCATTCTCTGCTTGGATCGTGTGCAGAAATCCCATCGATTCACCTGGCAATACGGCTTCTACCTGTCTATTATCAAGCTGAAAAATGAATACAGAATTCCAACATACTGTCATCAAATGTCTTTCTATTATGAATTTAAATTAAATTTATATCCCCATAATGAACTAAACAATAAAGTCTATGGCTTTTACTTCTAATTCTTTAACAGGCTAGTTACAAGATGTTGTCTAAATTAAATTCGGTCTCATTACATTACTATGTTTTAGCTTTAACTTAACTGTAATATGTTCTTTCTCCATTTCAAACCTCAGTTACTCTAATGTCTGTTAAAATATTACAAAATTGTTTCATTATCACAGGTCAACTTCTTCGGTATTCTATTCTGGAATTGCATCTCTCACAGTAGCCCCTTGGCCACTGCTTCTGCATCTGTGTTACCTGTTATAATTCAATCAATATTTAGAAACATGTCAACATTCATCAAACAGTATCTTATCCCCAGATATGGAGCAGGTTAATTATAAAACTATCATTCAATGCTCAGTTTGAACATCTGGGTTGGGGCGGAAGGTTTCTGTCAATCCTTAAAAGAAAAATTTAAATTGTGAATTTTACAGCCATGTTGACATTATACACACTCCCCCCTTTTTACACATGAACTCATGTGTAACAAAACCCTGTAATGGGGAGGGGGGGAAAACTGTCAGGTAAATATTGGTTAGGGACATAGCAAACATTATTTACAATATGACATCCATTATTTTCCACAGTAAACACTTCAGTGAAAATAAGTGTTCCTCTCCGTCCTTCAGGCCTAAAAGAAACAGAATCTTCAGATTTTAGTTTGAGTTTTACATTTGCAAACCGCCAACTCATGTGGGAGTAAAATATCATCAAGAAGATTAAAAACGGGTCACATGTGCGGTTTTCCATTTTTGTGGAATTTTTAGGAAACCTCTCGTTTCCCTTGGAGCTCCAAAATAATATGTTAGTTCAAAAACATGCTTGGTTAGTTATCGTTTTAGAATCATGCAGTTACACTGATCACATGCCGGCATTCATTCACACTCACACTGTCTGGTTGTCACGTCAGGTTTGGTCAGGTACACCCCAGAGTCAGTCATGGACAGTCAGTCAGTCAGGGTCAAAGGTCATTTGGTCTCGGTCTTTTGGCCATGTCGTGCTCTGCAGAGTCTTTTCAGAGGTATTTCAGCATAGGCGGATACCCTTTATCTACAAAAATATATCATATGCGGAGCGCCATTCCTAATTCATTCACGATTTCAACTATGATTTTCAAGATGGTTCTAACTTTTCATTGGGACTTCTGCCTCCCACCTTTCCTGAAACTTGGTACAAAACTCACTTCCTTATAGTACTACTACTACTGCAATTTATTTACACCTAAGTAGTATTAAAATGTCTAATAGATCTATTTCAGAAACTTGTGTACATCACTATTATCTTGTGTCAAAACATTACTAGGATCTGTGTAGCTCTGCTATGCATTTCATAACTCATCTTCAATTCTGGTCCACCTAAAAAACAATGTTAAACTCTTTAGCAGTGTGTGGAACCTTGGGTGTCCGAACATGCAACAATTACTCCCTCCTTTATCAAGGATTTAAAAACAGAAGTCATTTCATATTTCCAACTTAAAGCCCTCCTATGGTAATAACTATGCCACAATGGTGAAATCAATACTTTAGATTGGAATACTATATCTGGCTTTGCACCAGCTCTCCCTTTAACATTATCCATTCAAATAAAGATTTGTCTTATAGAGTGGTTCCTAAAACTATCCCTTTAATGGTGATCAATATTGTAACAAATGAGATCACTACTTTATTCACAGGTGAATACAAATCTCTTAAAGAATATTTTGTTAACATGATGAAAAGATTGAAGAATATGGTTCTACTCTGTCATGCCTCCCCCTTTATCCCTCAGTGTGTTTTAGGATGATTCTCATTTTACTTTAATAGTTTCCTCTTTACTGCTATTTTTAATTTACCAATTGATTAATTCATGGTTAATAAATCTTTCTTTAAATGTGGTCCATTTTATGTACGTTTTGTGAATAAGTATGTTTATGTGTAAACTCACTCATTCCCGTTCTCCTTTTCTCCTCCCCTGGTTTTCTCAAGCCGTGACCCCGGCCTCCTCACTTCTAATCGACCAACTCCTCTGATTCTGTCTTCTCTTCAGTCCATCAGCTCTTGAATCATCCGCTATAACTCTTTGAGGCAGCCTTTGGCCCAGTTACATCTGCAGCCCCCATCATGCCACTGTTGTTGCACTGCTTTGCATTTCATCTCCTCCTTTACAGTCTCTCTGCTGTTTTTATGGAGGGCGGATTCTGCTCTCATGTCCCACACTTTGCTCTTGCCAATTCTTGTGGCTCAGCTTGGAACTTCATGCCCCGTCTGAGGGACTGATGAGAGTATCTCTCTGTATGTCAGCATGCTGTTTGGTTCTGGATGCCACAGGTGGAGATAGTTCTGGCTGCAGTTCTGGATGCAGTCTTGTTGTTGTTGTTGTTTCATCTCTGGTTCTCTGTCTGTTCGATGGAGAAGGAGGAGTCTCCTGTTGGGTTAGGTCTTTTGTCTGCTTGGAGGGTCGGGATCGTAGCCTTTCTAACTCAGAGGGGGAGTCCAGGTCTCGGGACGCATTACCTATAAGAAGTCTAGCACACTGAGGTTAAATAAATCCAACCCTTTCCACTCTGTCTCTTTCTAATCATACTATCTGTCTTAGTTGTTAAATGCCATCTAAACAACATAATTAATGTCTACTAATGATATTACAAAAACTCACTCTAAAAATTGTTTCATCCATTGTTACATATTTACCCAACACAACTCTTAAATACTTACATGTTTCCAGCATCACATATTCCACACACTACAAAAGAACATCTCCATACTTTCTCCAATATTTTAAATCCCACTGTTACTTAGAACAATAGTAAACCTGCAGAGGACACTAATCAGACCACAGTAATGAAATTTGACTCAAGTGTAGGCCTATGTCTACTTTCCATTATACTTATTACTTTTGCTGAACATTTATTTTTATTATCTAAATTCCTTGTCTATGATGTGCAAACAGTTTGAGTGTAAAAATGTGTTTTTCTCAATGTATTTACACTCTACAGATTCTTGAGTTTACTCATCTCCTCGTGCTGTCGTTGTAAAAAATGTTCAATTCCTTATTGTTTTGTACCAGTTTTCCAAAATCAGTTCTATCTGCTGTGCCATTTCAGGAAAGGTGGCGGTACGGCTACGCAATGTGTAAGTGGGTGCCAACATGTTCCTTTTTTAACTTTGATCCGGAGCGCATCTGCAGTGCGTTCTACAAGTTCCCATGGTTCACTCCATACAGGTTGCAACAAGTTCATCTTGTGGATTTTTACATTTACCCAATCATCTGATCCAACAGAAATATTCGTCATGGCCCTGGCATATGCTTCCGGCTCAATATTTCTAATATCTAACACTGGTTCTCCTCTGTATTGTGAGGTGCTACCTTGTGGTGGATATTGCTGAGTGGGGCAATCTCTGGCCAGATGTCTACAATCTCCACATATGAAGCAGCCATCATCCCTTCTTCCTCTCCATTGTCCCTTTTGTTGATGCTGTATGGGAGTGTATACCTGTGCTCGCGGCTGTACTTGGGTAGGAAGATACACAGGTATTTGCTGTTGAAGATACTGTGGTGCTTGGGGCTGTACTTGCGTAGGAAGATACACAGGTGTTTTCTGTTGAAGATACTGTGGTGCTTGGGGCTGTACTTGCGTAGGAAGATACACAGGTATTGCCTGTTGAAGATACTGTGGTGCTTGGGGCTGTACTTGCGTAGGAAGATACACAGGTGTTTGCTGTTGAAGATACTGTGGTGCTTGTGGCTGTACTTGCGTAGGAGGATACACAGGTGTCTGCATCTTCTTGTCGTCTTTCCGCCAGAAGTTGTTGGTTCCCATTTCATTTTTGTAAAGCACCTTGAATTGCCTGGTGCTGAAAGGTGCTATATAAATAAACTTGCCTTGCAGCGTTCAGGCAGCTCCAGTTCGAATATATATATATATATATATATATATAGATGTGTATATATTATATTGATGTTACCCGGTGTCTCTGCAGGCGCTGCCTTCACGGAGGGTCTGTCCACCGGCCTCAGCACCTCCGTGGCTGTGTTCTGCCACGAGCTGCCTCACGAGCTGGGTAAGAGCTCCGTCCGTCCTTCACATCCTGCATGACCTCATGTTTCCTGGATATGTATCTGACATTGTTTATATGTGTGTTCAGGATTCATTCAAAGGTTTATTTTTAACCATTTTAATAGACAACGTTTTTATCGTTAATACATTTTTATATCAAGAGTTAATAATTTAGTTTTTGGGAGAAGTGGGGGATTAAATTAGTTGAAACTTCTTCCCACAACTTTCCGGATGTGTAAGCAGGTCGATCATTTGTTTATATATCATTTGTAAGTCAGTAATATTTTAGTTTATCAATTTGACACTGTTTGTACAGTATCATAATTCTCTTGTTTCATTATTATTTTTTTTATTATTGTTTTACACGTTTGAAATAAATAACCCATGGATGTGATTCTCGTCCCTCATCTGTACTTTAACTGTTGACTACGTTTCCCAGGGGACTTTGCGGTGCTGCTGAAGGCGGGAATGACGGTGCGCCAGGCCATTCTCTACAACGGGCTGTCGGCCTTGATGGCGTACCTGGGCGTGGTGATCGGTATATTGATCGGACATTACGCGGAGAACGTGTCCATGTGGGTCTTCGCCCTCACAGCCGGACTCTTCCTGTACGTGGCGCTGGTAGACATGGTGAGTCGAGGACCAACGGCACCACGATACTTTAATTATACATGATGATCAGAGAGGGTACAAGTACACACATCCTTCACTCAAGTAGCAGTACAGATACTCGTGTTTAAAAATACTCTACTACTAAAAGTACTGACTAAACTTCTTTACTCAAGTGAAAGTAAAGAGGCTTTGAAGTGTACTTCAGTAAAAAGTACCCATAACTAGCAGCTGTTTTAAAGAGTACCTGACCTCCCTTTATATTAATAGAACAATAATGTCATTGTTAGCTAATGAATGTTTCCATGCTGAACAACGGCAACATGACAACGTTTCCATTGGTCCCTCTTCTTTAGAGAAGACCAGGAAATGATGGATACATGGATCGTGTTCAAATCAATAGGCACGCAATGACTCTAAAGAATAATGATCACGCCACCAAACACACATTCAGACTAAAGGAACCAGCTGTTTGGAAAATGTGAGAAGAAGAAAGTACAGGTATTTGGGTTCAACATGTAAGAAGTAGAAAGTACAGGTATTTGGGTTCAACATGTAAGAAGTAGAAAGTACAGGTATTTGGGTTCAACATGTAAGAAGTAGAAAGTACAGGTATTTGGGTTCAACATGTGAGAAGTAGAAAGTACAGGTATTTGGGTTCAACATGTAAGAAGTAGAAAGTACAGGTATTTGGGTTCAACATGTAAGAAGTAGAAAGTACAGGTATTTGGGTTCAACATGTAAGAAGTAGAAAGTACAGGTATTTGGGTTCAACATGTAAGAAGTAGAAAGTACAGGTATTTGGGTTCAACATGTAAGAAGTAGAAAGTACAGGTATTTGGGTTCAACATGTAAGAAGTAGAAAGTACAGGTATTTGGGTTCAACATGTAAGAAGTAGAAAGTACAGGTATTTGGGTTCAACATGTGAGAAGTAGAAAGTACAGGTATTTGGGTTCAACATGTAAGAAGTAGAAAGTACAGGTATTTGGGTTCAACATGTAAGAAGTAGAAAGTACAGGTATTTGGGTTCAACATGTGAGAAGTAGAAAGTACAGGTATTTGGGTTCAACATGTAAGAAGTAGAAAGTACAGGTATTTGGGTTCAACATGTAAGAAGTAGAAAGTACAGGTATTTGTGTTCAACATGTAAGAAGTAGAAAGTACAGGTATTTGTGTTCAACATGTAAGAAGTAGAAAGTACAGGTATTTGTGTTCAACATGTAAGAAGTAGAAAGTACAGGTATTTGTGTTCAACATGTAAGAAGTAGAAAGTACAGGTATTTGTGTTCAACATGTAAGAAGTAGAAAGTACAGGTATTTGTGTTCAACATATAAGAAGTAGAAAGTACAGGTATTTGAGTTCAACATGTAAGAAATAGAAAGTACAGGTATTTGTGTTCAACATGTAAGAAGTAGAAAGTACAGGTATTTGTGTTCAACATGTAAGAAGTAGAAAGTACAGGTATTTGTGTTCAACATGTAAGAAGTAGAAAGTACAGGTATTTGGGTTCAACATGTAAGAAGTAGAAAGTACAGGTATTTGGGTTCAACATGTGAGAAGTAGAAAGTACAGGTATTTGTGTTCAACATGTGAGAAGTAGAAAGTACAGGTATTTGTGTTCAACATGTAAGAATTAGAAAGTAAAAAGTCGTCAGGAAAATAAGTAGTGGAGTAAAGTACTGATACCAGAAAAATGTACTTAAGTACAGTAAGGAAGTATTTGTACTCCAGTACTTCCCACCTCTGATAATAATAATACATTAGCAACATCAACCAGGACAAATATCAGAATATGTAAAAAAACAGCCCGGCTTTCGATCAGAAATGGTTCCTGTTATTCTTCTTCACTGAGTCCAGAGGCCTGTACTACGAAGCCGGTTCAACCTAACCTGGATATGTTTGAGTTAGCCGGTTGGCCTAATCCAAAACATACGCGCTCTCGTTAAGCGGTCCTACGACGCGGGTTATCAAGTGGATCGCTCAAGCCAGCCGTGTCCTATCTAGTTAGGT
>JAPTMU010000218.1:355519-368019 GCA_028583405.1 Pogonophryne albipinna
AGTAAACATTGAAGACTGTTTTCTATTCCTCCATCTTGTGACTGTGTAACTCCCGCTCTTGGATATCAGCATGTGAAGGACACTGTTCAGGAACTAGTTGATGCTCTGTATGTGATGACTCCTTCCATTCTGGAGAGGATCACAGATACATGGATCCTGAGGCTGAAGCTCAAGCCGGGGACCAGTGATATGTTTCTAACAGAAACCAATCACAGATCAGTGTGACTTCATGTTGTTTCTCTCTCCGCAGGTTCCTGAGATGTTGCATAACGATGCGGGCGATCACGGCTTCAGCCACTGCGGCTTCTTCCTGCTTCAGAACGCCGGCATCCTGCTGGGTTTCTGCATCATGTTGCTCATCGCCATCTTCGAACACAAAATCCAGCTAGACCTGGGATACTGACGGAGACGAGGTTCCCCCTGAAACACTGACATCACTCATGTCATCACTTCCTGTGCCCTGCTCTCGAAGTCAATGGTTTTCTGGATGTGTTTTGGGTTATTAGCCTGAAATAAGGTGTGTGGAAAAGTGAATTTAAAAACGGAGGATGCTAACAAGTGTCTAAATGAGACGACTGAACATCATCACGCGACGTGCTGTAGTTCCTTTATGACCTAACATCCTACAAAAACCGTATAAGCATCATAGACACGGACATTTATTTTCTGCAATAATCCAAAATCACATGGAGGCATCCCATTGGACCGGGGAGATGCTGCCTTCAGGGTCCAACACAGAAATAGGTCATCACTGTATTCAGTGTGTCTGTCAGAAGTGTAGTGCTTTATTTTGTATTTGTTGTTATAGACCTTAGCCTAGTCAGCTTTGTTTAGCGTGTGTTTCCACATGAAGCGGGAAGGAGCACCAGTTCAAACACGGAAATGTTACACAGGAAGTTGCCATGTCTCGAGACTCGGATAGAAGCTTTTTATTTTCTTGGACAGCTGTTAAAAAGTCAGTATAAAAGTTATTGAAGTGAAATATTTGTATGTATTCATGTTAGCAAACTATGAATAAGCTTAAATGGGAAATAATCTGTGTAAAATTGTGAGCTGGATTTGGGCCTGTTGACATGTGTTTTTGAGAACAAAGGGAGATGGGGGGAAGGGTAAGAGCATGTCTTGGTTGGCATCCATCTTAGATCTAGAGATAATGGCTGACCTACAGTGATTGGGGAAACCTAGGATCTGAGGTGTTTGTGATATTTGGGCGGCCAATCAAGGAGGTCCAAAAGGGAGGTTCAGATAACTCCTCCCATCCCATTGTAAGACAAGTATAAAACACAGACACACGATGGGTTCAGCCTCTTTTCTGGCTGGCTCAAGTGATCATCAGGTAAATTCGGGTTCCCAAAGATAACTGTATTGAATTTGTACTGTATTGATTGTATTGCATTGTCATATTACCATTAAAGTAGATTATTGTTTAACGGTTACTTGGTAGCTCTGGATTCCTTCCTGTATTATAACCAGCTTGGTAGGGACGCGCGGAGATTTGAAAAGCTGACCAGTTATCCCTATTAATCTCTATCAAAGTCCACATAAAAAGCTCTTGAGGCTGATTGGATCCATTTTTCATATATTAACTAAACTAATAAGAAACTTCCGGTTCTTTTGACCCCATAATATCAGTTCTATTTCGTCCCTACTGACCGCCAGAGGCGGTGCTTTAAGCACTGGATATGTCCATCGCGCGCATGCGCAGCTCGAGTACCAATAACAACAAAGTCACCTGTGACCCACGTGACACCGGCTATATCAGCCGGTGTCGTCAGAGGATCTGTTCCTTTCATCTTCTCGCTGCGCGAGGGTACCGTGGCTACATTTTTGTAGCCTACAGCGTTTGATCTGAGGGATTGCTCTGCAAGCAGCTGGCCGCGTGCAGCTTCGTGACTGACAGTCGGAGCTACGGGTCGTTAACGCGTCCTCCAGGAGCTGTGGCCGGCTGTGCGCTGTGCAGAGCCTCGACAGACAGGTTTGTGTCAGCTTGTTGCTGGTGATGGCTGTATCCCCGCACCCTCTCCCAGCCAAGTTGTCCTGATTGCTGTCTTATTTTTTGTTTGGCTTAGACTTTCTGGTGACGACAGTGTTCCCGCTTCCTCTCCCATAAAGTTGCCCTTATGCTCTTTTGAAAGTTCTGCTTGTGGCGTTGTGCCCGAGCTATCATTAGCATTTGAGTCCCAGCTTTGGCTGTGTCCCTCATTCAATTTGCTATGGAAAGCCCAGAGTGTCATACTTTAAACCCGTTTTTCGTTTAGATGCAGAGAGTAAGGTAAGTACTTTCTATTTCTTAGAAGCTATTATCTGGTCTTAACATTTGTGTTCTGACTTGGTCGCTTGATTGTTAGCAGCAGCCGCTTGGCTAACAACTTGCTGTTGAGCTTAACTATTAACTCAGCCGGTGAGGGCAGTGCTCCCGCTCCCGGTAACATAGGGTTTGATTGCAGTAGCGCTAGATCGTTGTATTACTACTCCTAGTACTAGACTCCTAGCACTAGGATGATATGCAGAGAACATCTTCACTGCGGGGTGCTAGAGCTTCGGGCTGTGCAGCTTGCACTCACGCACTTTCTACCCCAACTGGGGTGCAAGAATGTGCGTGTTCCTTGGGGACAGCATGTACGTTGTTGCTTAGACAACAGTCCCTTCTAGATAGTGGACGTTCTCACTCCACTCTGAATTTATGTGGCTGCGATTTCTGCCCGACATGTTCTGGTCGATGGCGCCACGGCGGGGTGCCACAGGTCGGTGTCCCTCTTTATGAGAGGGGCTTTACGGCAGCGTCCCCCTAGCACCCTGAGAGCTCCGGCTTGGGACCTGCCCCTGCTGCCGGATGCCCTATCATCTCCTCCCTTCGAGCCCCTGGCCCAGGTGGGGCTTAGGTGGCTGCCCACGAAGGCAGCATTTCTGCTTGCCATAGCCTCAGGGAAGCGAGTCGGGGAGTTGCATGTCCTCTCCATAAACAATACATGCCCGAGGTGGGACTCTCAGGCGTTGCCCTTTGGGCAAATGTGGCATTCCCGCCCGGGGTCCTTCCACAAACCCACTTCAATCAGCCTGCCCAGCTGGCACGCTTTGACATTCAGGAGTACGGCACGTCGAAGTTGCTGTGCCCTGGGGGTGCCCAAAGGGCATATATCAAGGCTACTGCCTGTATACGGCAGGAGGAGCAACTCTTGATTTTGCCCTGGTGGCACTAAAGGAGGTTATGCCCTCTAACCAGTGGCTGCCCCACTGGGTTGTCGATACCATCTCACAGGCTTATGGGGCCAGTGGCCGCCCCCTGCCATCAGGCTGAGATGCCACTCTACAAGGAGCATCTCAACATCTTCGGCTGCCCTGAGGGTGGTGCCCCTGGAGACCATCTGCGCCGCGGCGTCGTGGGCATCTTCTGGCACATTCTCCAGTTGTCATCAGGTCAATGTCGCCACTCCCCATTCTTTGGGCGTGGTCCTTTTGCCGAGCTCCGCTGCTTCCAGTGGTGAGCAAGGGCTTGGATTCTTCATGACATTGTTGGTATAAGTTATCCAGTACTTAAAGCACCGCCTCTGGCGGTCAGTAGGGACGAAATAGAACGATATTTACGGCTGTAACTACGGTTCTATGAGTCCCGGATGACCGCCAGAGTTCCCTGTCACTCAGAATTCTTGTGTGCTCGCGAGAAGATTCTGGGAACAGATCCTCTGACGACACCGGCTGATATAGCCGGTTTCACGTGGGTCACAGGTGACTTTGTTGTTATTGGTACTCGAGCTGCGCATGCGCGCGATGGACATATCCAGTGCTTAAAGCACCGCCTCTGGCGGTCATCCGGGACTCATAGAACCATAGTTACAGCCGTAACTATCAATTTTTGTCGTTTTTATAATGTTTAAATCACATTATAAAATCATGATTAAAGAATCTGAAAAATGTACGATATTAAAAACTGATGCCGTGGAAAGAAATGTTAAAACTAAATGATGTTAAAATCGGTTTATTTGAAGTGCTTCTGCTTTCCTTCGTTGATAGAGTAAAAGTAGCTATGACTTTAGCATGAGAGCTTGGTGAGCACGCAAAGGATTATGGGAGACTGTATACTTGACGATATCATTGGACCACGAAATAATAACAAAACAGCTGGGAGTAGCCATGTGACAACAGTTGCCTTTTGTTTTTCTAGAAATAAATGAGTTTTTGTTGATGGACTTATTACCAAATAGGATAAGTATTGTCATGGACGCGGGAAGGGGGAGTGCTGAGGGGGCTGCAGCACCCCCATCTGCGAGGCTCCACTAGCCCCCCGCCCCCCCAGTGCGTCACAGTTTCTCCGCTGCGAGGCTCCACTAGCCCCCCCCCCGCACCCCCAACTCTGACTTCCCGTGTCCCTAAGTATTGTTGACACAATCCTGAAATGATGACTCTGCCTGAAGTGTCTTTTATAAGGCAAACAAATACCCTAAAACATCAGGAAAAGACTAAAAGATTACATTAATATTATTTAAAGAAGATGTTGAATTTAATGAACGGGGAATATGTGAAAAAATAAGCCATAAAAAACAGGAGGGACTTATTGTACTGTTGTGTTTTTGTAAATTTTATTATAAGGGGTGTAAGAAAAAGAAGTGTAACCCAGTAAGGGCCAAACACGCCAACCTCGTAACGGCAAATTATAGACAAATATTCTGCTTTTTGGAGTTTAATTTAAGGACGTTTAATATGTTCAAGGTGCCATTAAAACCTGCAGGAAGGTGTTTTTAAAGTGGGACTCGATGGGAGCGTGTGAAGAAAACAAATGAAGGAGAAGGTGTCGCCGAACGTATCAGTTAAAAAAATGCTTTTAGTTTTGATGGAAGGATACAAAATGGCAGACAGTCACTCAGTGAATATTTCATAAGAAAGAAAATCATTCAAAGTGTTTTTCTCCAGGATTTGAGGTACCCATATATTTTGTAAAACGATAAATAAATGAAGGCTCCGCTTAGTAAGATGTTCTGTTTAGGATCGTGGTGCAGAGCTTCATAATGATCGCATATAGACAGAATTCATAAAAACAAAATCTTTAAATTGTCGACACTTGGATCTTAAACACGGAGCAGTCCTTCACTTCACAAAAATAGGCAAATGCATTTACTTTAACATCTTTGTGAAAGTTTTGCAAATTTCTCAATTTTCAAAACAGCCAGTGTCTACAGGTGAGCTTAATGATTTAAAGCGGTGAGTTTATTTAACCCTTTTTTTAATATATTTTATGGGCATCTTTTTCACTCTGTGTTTTCAGCTTCATTTAAGTGAGAAACACGGGGATCTTTTTCTTCATGTTTTCAACGGTATTGCTGCGACCAAAACGTAATTGAATATCAAACCTGGCGTCCCGCTCTCACTGGCATTGATGGGGAACATTTAATACAAAAAAAAGTTGTAAATGTACTATTTAATTGAATATATTATGGTTTCATTAATTTAAGCTTCATGCATTAAGTGATATTTCTGTATTAACATTAAAGCGTACCTCCTGCAGTACCTCAAAGCACCCCTAGGGGGACACATGCTTTAGATCAGGGGTGGGGAACCTCCGGCCTCCGGGCCGTATACGGCCCGCGAGACAATTTGGTACGGTCCTCGAGGTAATTTATAACACACGCAAAAAAAAAGTAAGAAATCTAGACTGCAAAAAAATTAAACAAGCGAGTGCCTGTTTTTCCTGGCCAAGGTCAGGGTCCTTGAACACAACACGAGCCTAACGTGTCATCACGTGGTATATGTCTCATCCGACAGAGGGGGGTGCAGTTCTGACGGAGAGCACCAGAACGCCGCTCCAACACTTCAGAAATTGCAGTACCCATAAGGAGCCGTACACATGCTGCAGTTTCTGCGTGGCTGTGTCTTTAGTTGAAAGCCCAGTGGCGATCTGTTCATCTGTCATTCTGATCATACAGTCAATAACTTTGTTGTTATTAGCATCTGGTTAGCTAGCTATGCTAACGAATATAAGACGCTTTTTCTCCAACCAGTGAGGTAAAGGGACATCTTTATATGATCATTATAGTTATACAAAAATAAGAGAATAAAGTAAACAGGTATAAAATACTATATGACAGTAATAAAAAGTTGTTATTAATAAAGAAGAATACAGTTTGAAAGGAGAGTGATTTGTAAAATATTCATATAGAAAAATAAATCTGCTTCCAGTTCTGTTTCATCTGGGTGTTGAGAGATGTTTCCATAGATCTCCTAATGTTGCTCTCAAAGTGCACCAGATTGATGCTTTAACTTCAACATTTAAAAACAAATCTTCCCGGGGGAGCATGCCCCCAGACCCCCCTAGAGGAGGTTAGGTCCCCCCCCACTTAAATCATGTCCACATGGATAGGAAACTAAATAGATTTGCACACATCTTGTGTCCATATCTTTCTGTTTGGTGGTCACGCCACACCGTGCACGTGCATGCATGCGCGAGTCATGGTGAGATATCTGGATTAAGAGGTTGCTGTTTCTTTGCACAGCATGAAATGAATGGGCTGTGATTTTAGTTTTTTTAAGCAGAGGTTAATAATTTGTACGGCCCTCTGAGGATATTGTAAAAATTGAAATGGCCCTTGAGAGGAAAAAGGTTCCCCACCCCTGCTTTAGATTAAGGTGTTTTTTTGGCCCTTTCAGTTTCTCTGTTCTCCAATCGGCAAAGCCCCCATCTCCATTTTGTTAATTAAGGGGGGGGGGGGGGGGGGGGGGGTGGGTGGGGGTCTCTTGGCACGTCTACATTTGACTTTAAACGAGTTATTTTCCAGCTGATTTGGCCCCTCAAATGTCCCTGGGTATTACTCATCACTGTTTGTTTATTTTATTGCTACAGTTGACAGCGTTCAGAGAGTGATATACAACAGAACTACACATTGAGTTTAGTTTTCAATTCTTTTTTTGTATTTCACTGTTTTATCAACGTTATGAAGAAGTCCATTTTTTTTCTAGCCTTTTAAAAAAAAGTGTACGAAGAGCAGATTCATTTCAAACCTCACTGTGTATATCACATGTACAATATTACACGATATGTACATATTTATATACATGACTGTACAAGTATGTGTGTAGTTTCGCTCGCTGTTCGTTGGTGTTCACTCAGAGGAAATGTTACAGGAGAATCTCTGCTTTCTGACTGTGTCTAAAATAAAATGATAAAAAACAATCTGTTCATGAAGGTGGATTTGTTAAGGAACTTACATAGGAGACACTACATACTGATATTCACCTGAACATCAGCAGGAGAGGACTCTTTAAAGTAGAGACACTACATACTGATATACACCTGAACATCAGCAGGAGAGGACTCTTTAAAGTAGAGACACTACATACTGATATACACCTGAACATCAGCAGGAGAGGACTCTTTAAAGTAGAGACACTACATACTGATATACACCTGAACATCAGCAGGAGAGGACTCTTTAAAGTAGAGACACTACATACTGATATACACCTGAACATCAGCAGGAGAGGACTCTTTAAAGTAGAGACACTACATACTGATATACACCTGAACATCAGCAGGAGAGGACTCTTTAAAGTAGAGACAATACATACTGATATACACCTGAACATCAGCAGGAGAGGACTCTTTAAAGTAGAGACACTACATACTGATATACACCTGAACATCAGCAGGAGAGGACTCTTTAAAGTAGAGACACTACATACTGATATACACCTGAACATCAGCAGGAGAGGACTCTTTAAAGTAGAGACACTACATACTGATATACACCTGAACATCAGCAGGAGAGGACTCTTTAAAGTAGAGACACTACATACTGATATACACCTGAACATCAGCAGGAGAGGACTCTTTAAAGTAGAGACACTATATACTGATATACACCTGAACATCAGCAGGAGAGGACTCTTTAAAGTAGAGACACTACATACTGATATACACCTGAACATCAGCAGGAGAGGACTCTTTAAAGTAGAGACACTACATACTGATATACACCTGAACATCAGCAGGAGAGGACTCTTTAAAGTAGAGACACTACAGACTGATATACACCTGAACATCAGCAGGAGAGGACTCTTTAAAGTAGAGACACTACAGACTGATATACACCTGAACATCAGCAGGAGAGGACTCTTTAAAGTAGAGACACTACATACTGATATACACCTGAACATCAGCAGGAGAGGACTCTTTAAAGTAGAGACACTACATACTGATATACACCTGAACATCAGCAGGAGAGGACTCTTTAAAGTAGAGACACTACATACTGATATACACCTGAACATCAGCAGGAGAGGACTCTTTAAAGTAGAGAAACTACAGACTGATATACACCTGAACATCAGCAGGAGAGGACTCTTTAAAGTAGAGACACTACATACTGATATACACCTGAACATCAGCAGGAGAGGACTCTTTAAAGTAGAGACACTACATACTGATATACACCTGAACATCAGCAGGAGAGGACTCTTTAAAGTAAAGACACTACATACTGATATACACCTGAACATCAGCAGGAGAGGACTCTTTAAAGTAGAGACACTACATACTGATATACACCTGAACATCAGCAGGAGAGGACTCTTTAAAGTAGAGACACTACATACTGATATACACCTGAACATCAGCAGGAGAGGACTCTTTAAAGTAGAGACACTATATACTGATATACACCTGAACATCAGCAGGAGAGGACTCTTTAAAGTAGAGACACTACATACTGATATACACCTGAACATCAGCAGGAGAGGACTCTTTAAAGTAGAGACACTACATACTGATATACACCTGAACATCAGCAGGAGAGGACTCTTTAAAGTAGAGACACTACATACTGATATACACCTGAACATCAGCAGGAGAGGACTCTTTAAAGTAGAGACACTACAGACTGATATACACCTGAACATCAGCAGGAGAGGACTCTTTAAAGTAGAGACACTACATACTGATATACACCTGAACATCAGCAGGAGAGGACTCTTTAAAGTAGAGACACTACATACTGATATACACCTGAACATCAGCAGGAGAGGACTCTTTAAAGTAGAGACACTACATACTGATATACACCTGAACATCAGCAGGAGAGGACTCTTTAAAGTAGAGACACTACATACTGATATACACCTGAACATCAGCAGGAGAGGACTCTTTAAAGTAGAGACAGTATATACTGATATACACCTGAACATCAGCAGGAGAGGACTCTTTAAAGTAGAGACACTACATACTGATATACACCTGAACATCAGCAGGAGAGGACTCTTTAAAGTAGAGACACTACATACTGATATACACCTGAACATCAGCAGGAGAGGACTCTTTAAAGTATAGACACTACATACTGATATACACCTGAACATCAGCAGGAGAGGACTCTTTAAAGTAGAGACACTACATACTGATATACACCTGAACATCAGCAGGAGAGGACTCTTTAAAGTAGAGACACTACATACTGATATACACCTGAACATCAGCAGGAGAGGACTCTTTAAAGTAGAGACACTACATACTGATATACACCTGAACATCAGCAGGAGAGGACTCTTTAAAGTAGAGACACTACATACTGATATACACCTGAACATCAGCAGGAGAGGACTCTTTAAAGTAGAGACACTACATACTGATATACACCTGAACATCAGCAGGAGAGGACTCTTTAAAGTAGAGACACTACATACTGATATACACCTGAAGATCAGCAGGTCGTGTTTGTTATTTAAAAAATGGTAAACCTAAACAAAACCCCAATAAATACTAAATATTCTAAAACACCATGAAGTAACTCCTCTGCTGATTATTTATTATTATGATCTAAAGATGATTTAAAGAAAGTCCATCAGAAATGTGCTGAACTTAAAAACTACAAGAATACAATGATATGAAGTGTGTTAGTGATACAACTGCATAATAGTATACTCTGGAAAGAGATATTCTGCCTTATGAGTACTGTTGATACTTAAGCTGACAATACTTCTGTATTTCGACTTGATATATATTATAAATTCAGGACTTTTAGTTGTAATGGAGTATTTTAAGTCTGTAGTATTTCTGCTTAAAGGGGACCTATCATGCAAAATGCACTTCTTGATGTCTTCTCTCCATCACCATGTGTCCCCGGTGTGTCCCCGCTGTGTCCCCGGTGTGTCCCCGTGTGTCCCCGGTGTGTCCCCGGTGTGTCAGGGAACTCACGCAGCGTCAGAAAATAAAACCCTCTCTCTTTTCCTCCGTACCCAAATCTCTAAAAACGGGGAACAACGGAGCTGATCCAGATTTGCGTCCGATATGACGTAATATCTGAAATGTGGACCCACGGCCCAATCAGAAAGTTGCTATCAGAAACAATGCCCGACTGTTTGGGGCGTAATATGGTCGGTGTTTACATTAGCATCGCTAACACTCAGAGCTAACCTGTACTGGAGAGCATGTGTGTGAAGAAGCAGGAAGTAAAAAGGAACTCACCTTGTGGTATAACCGGCAAGAGAGAAAGCCTTTGAGCTCCATACTGTTTCAGATCCTTGATAATCCATGATATGGCGTTTCATCACGGCAGCATTTAGTTTAGACAGTAGCTGCCGGGTCCCGCATAGTGCTGCGTACCTGGACTCACATTCAGGTTCAGGTCCGGAGTTATAAGTCCGGACCTGGATGGTTTAGAACAAAAAGGAGAATATACGTAAGTACCGGTTCCCGACGTTCCGGTTTTAACCGGACTTTAACCGAAACTTTTTACAAGTCCAGTACCCGCATGAGCTCAGACCCCTCCTTTTTAAAGCTTTATCCCCAAACTCAGCACTTTAGAAACAGGAAGTGAAATAGAGGGATATGAGGCATGGCTAGAATGGAATATCTGTTTGGTATTTTGAGCAAAACACTTCATAGACATGTTTTTTATATATTTGTATATATCTGAGACCTATGCTATTGCCTACAAATAGCATGATAGGTGACCTTTAAAGCAGCTTTATTGGTTTTTGGTGTATTTTGTGGCGGAAGTACAGCGCCACTTACAGGCCCAGCATATGTACTACAGCGTCTCCAGCGGTTTCGTTGGGAGGGAAGTCTTTTTGGAAATCGAGTTCGATTCGATATCGGTTTCGTCTCCGTGTGGACGGGGCCTTAGTGGTGTCTTTCTGACAGGAAGAGAGCCGGACTTCCTGTCTCTCATCAACATATACTGATAAGTACACAGATATCTGATTCTATTTCGTATAGGCTTCGCCCTCTAAGGCTATCGCTATTGGGTAATCCCCTGCGCACCCACACAGCACTGAAAGACCACCTGCGATGTGGGCCCCACCTACGGACTCACTTCCGGTATAAATAGGAAGGAGGCCAGACAATCTGCTCCTTCAGCACTCCGTTGCAGAAGCACGAGAGACACTAAAAAGCAAAGATTCCTGGCCTGTTTAATAAAGCAATCTGCCACTTTTATATTGTAGAATTTGTTAAATTAAAGCAGTCTTTAATTGTTTGTCCTAAACATAGCAATATATGCTTTTGAAATGTAACATTTTTTGAAAAAATAACAGTATACAGTTTATATTGTGTATCACCTTTAGCTTGAAAATACATCTATGTGTTTTTTATATCTTTAAAATAAATAGACAGACACTTTATCAATCCCAAATTGGCAAATTATTTTACAGCAGCAGTGTGTTCAGGTGTTCAGGTGTTCAGGTGTTCAGGTGTTCAGGTGTTCATGTGTTAACATATTTAAAGTTGGAATAAAGTATAAACTACACAACACAAGTGTAATGCACAGCAATCCATAAGATGAGTCCGATGTGTTCATGAAACTCCCCAGGAGACACCGACACTAACGTGGCCGATGGACTCCGGAGTTTGCTGCATGAGTTGCACTGTATGATCTGTGGGCCCAATCCCAAACCATGCCCTACACCCTACCCTTACACACTACCCTTCTGTTTGCGCCTATGGGTTTAACCCATGGATGTATAATAACCATAGACTGTGTGTACAGTATACAGTTACAGTATAGCATGTGGTGTAGAGGTCGTTGGACGCGGGGGATCGCCGCCCCCCCCCACTTATTTGGAGTCCCCACTTTTTTGAAGCATGATTTTTTTTGATAGTCTAATAAATATAATGTATGTATCGCGCGCAACTGAAAGTCTGAGTGGGTGAGGAATATAGTCACAGAAAACAGAACAAGAGTTAGGGTTACCTAGGGTTAGGGTTAGGGTTAGGGGTTAGGGTTAGGGTTAGGGTTAGGGGTTAGGGTTAGGGGTTAGGGTTAGGGGTTAGGGTTAGGGGTTAGGGTTAGGGGTTAGGGTTAGGGTTTAGGGTTAGGTTTAGGGTTAGGGTTAGGGGTTAGGGTTAGGGTTAGGGATTAGGGTTAGGGTTAGGGTGTGTGTGTGTGTGTGTGTGTGTGTGTGTGTGTGTGTGTGTGTGTGTGTGTGTGTGTGTGTGTGTGGGGCAGCACTGTGTGTGTATAGGGTGACCGCGGGAATGCACACACAGCATTTTTATAATTTGTTCCGCGTCCCACAAA
>JAPTMU010000218.1:373019-380959 GCA_028583405.1 Pogonophryne albipinna
ATGTTTTTTATATATTTTTATATATCTGAGACCTATGCTATTGCCTACAAATAGCATGATAGGTGACCTTTAAAATATAAATGCAGTGAGGTAGAGTTTGAGTACAATATGTACAAATTGTTGAGCGTTATTGAAGGAGGAAAACCGAGTGAAATCTGGTTCAAAGCGTTCGTATAATCTCTGTTTGAAGTGTTTAAGGTTTCTAAATAGGGTCCTTCTCTCTGTAGTCCGGGGTTGGAGGAGAACCAGGAGAACCAGGAGAACCAGGAGAACCAGGAGGTGGATGAGGAGCAGCAGGAGAATGATTTCTGGAACAAACCGTGTTCCTTCACCCCTGAATCTCGCCTGCAGGCTCACCGCCACCTGGAAGACAAGAAGAGGGCAAAGGAGAAGTGAGTGTTCTCCTTATAAAATGCTTTAATCTTTAAATGTAATGGACGCTCACACACAGCCATCAAAGGAAACACAGCCTATGAAATACCATCAGTCTATTATTTTAATTCAACAGAATGACCTCAAGCCTCAGATACTAAATTCCTGACACTGCAGTTCATCTTTTGGCCACTAGATGTCGCTGCAACATCACTCAGTTTCACCCGAACAGACTGATGAGTGTTTTAAGAGAGTTACAGTTAATTTGCACGATGTGTAAAATAATCATATCTAGAGAGAAATTCTGCATCAAAGTGACCGACTGAGAGAAACCACCGGGCTCAACCAGAGGCTCCGTTTGAAGTTATTCATTATATATCATATTGGAAAGTCACAAAGAGAGACAAAATATATCGAGAGAGACGTGAGAGAGAAAGAGAGAGAGAGGGGGAAAGGGGGAGAGAGAGAGAGAGAGGAGGGGGAGAGAGAGAGAGAGAGAGAGAGAGGGGGGAAAGGGGGAGAGAGAGAGAGAGGAGGGGGAGAGAGAGGAGGGGGAGAGAGAGAGAGGGGGGGAGAGGGGGGAGAGAGAGAGAGGGAAAGGGGGAGCCCAGGGGACACTCTTTAGTGTCCCCTGGTCTCCCAGCTGTATGCGTCACTCTTTGGTCTCCCAGCTGTGTGCGTCACTCTTTAGTGTCCCCTTGTCTCCCAGCTGTGTGCGTCACTCTTTAGTGTCCCCTGGTCTCCCAGCTATGTGCGTCACTCTTTAGTGTCCCCTGTTCTCCGTTGTGTTTGAGCTTCTTCAGCGTTTGGTTTCTGCAGCTTTTAGTAAACAGCATGTCTCCTCAAGTTGCTGAATGTTCTCTAAACGCTGCCATGTCTCCTCAAGTTGCTGAAAGTTCTCTAAACGCTGCATGTGTTGTCAAGTTGCTGGAGATGTTTCTTCATGTGGAACCTTTGGGTTTTTATATCTGTGTCCTTTCTGAAGCTGCAGAGCGTTTCTCCCGATGGAAGAGGTTAGCTCCCGTTGGACACCGTATAAATCATCCGATATATCCATATTGGATTTTTTCTCAAGTGTCTTCATCAGGATTGGCTTTCAAGTGTCTTTGCTGATGGTGTTCAGGCTTGTGAGTGAACGTACACATGGAAGAAGTAATACAAACATCAATATAGACTTCATCCTAACAGCTGGTACATGTAACTGTAAAGGTTGAATCAATGACACTCACGAGACATAAGCGCATCGTTTTCAGAGGAGGTGTTACGGGGCAGAAACGTTGCTGACGTGTCTCTCTGTTACGCTGTGCATTTCATTTGAGATTTTCTACACTGTCTGAGGTTTGCTGTGTGAAGTGAATCGTTCACAGTGTTTCCCACAGATCTGAAATATACTTGGGGGGGTGGTGGTAGCGGGGGGGGGGGGGGGGGGTTGAGGTGACGTGCAACAACATTAACCTTTCTGTTGGTCGCTTGTTAGCAGACCCTTCACGCGATGGCAGAGCGAACAGGTACAGGCAGGGCCCATAGTGATAGCCCTATAGTTTAAATCTACTACCCACACATGAACATATGGAAATGGGTTACTATTTAAAAAAATAAATGTATTTATAAATGTATTTAGGAACCTATCCATGTGCTTTTTAGTGGGGGTCGACCTCAAATCCTCTAGGGGGGTCCAGGGGCATGCCCCCCGGTAAGATTTTATTTTTTATTTTGGAGTTAAATGAATCAGTCTGGTGCATTTTGAGGGGAAAATAAAGAGACTAGATCTATGGAAACACCTATATAGCGGTGGTGACGTGAAGTCATGTGACCGTGCTGTAGTGTCTTTATAGCCCAACATTAGCCTCCTTTAGCTTAGCGGTGGTGACGTGAAGTCATGTGACCGTGCTGTAGTTCCTTCAAAGCCCAACATTAGCCTCCAGTAATACGAAATCACATGAAAATATCCCATTTTTTTTGTAGAGGGAACCAGGGAGATTGTAACATGCGAGCAGAGGCTTTGCAGAAAGTCCTCTGTTCAGCAATAGTAGTTTTGTAGATACACTTGGTGCAGATTTAGACCTCAGAGTCGTACATAGCTAACTGAAAGCTGTCTGAACGGATCGTCCTCAGCTCTGGACTCCACTAAAGCTGTCACTGCTGATGTCTCCATGACTCAGCTGTTTGATAGACGCCCTGGCACTCCGTCTTTGGAGAAAATAAAAAGTTAAAGAAGAGGATTTTATGGAGCAGAGACACACACTGTGACCTTGATAAGACATCAGTGTACAGCTTAGGAAGAGATGGAGGGAAAAGCTCCTGGGAGGCACAGATGATCCTTATGGTGTGGTCTTTTGAAGTGGATACTTGCCCTCTGGCTCTCACACACACACACACACACACACACACACACACACACACACACACACACACACACACACACACACACACACACACACACACACACACACACACACACACACACACACACACACACACACACACACACACACACACACACACACACACACACACACACACTGAAAGTCTTCAAATTTCACACATTGAAACCACAAATAACCACCAATTATCTGCCTCACTCGTTCACCATTGTGTTACCTACCAATAAACTCCATAAAAGACCGTCTTATTCTAAGAATCTTCATTTCAGTATAACGGAAAGTTTCGTCACAATTTCATTATTATTTAATGGTTTGTTTCCGTACATTTCCACCAAACTCTTCCCACACACTGTCACATTCTGTCGGTGATGCACGGTGCTAAAAGCCTCGACCCCCAAACTCATTCATCCGCCAGTCAGTGGGCCTAATAGAGGGACATATGTGAAGTGGCATTCCATGCATGTGGCTAATGGAGTGGCTTTATAGCAGACGGTGAAGAGAACGCAGTTAATCATTTGTCTGGAGAGCTGCTGGTCTGCAGGAGGATGCTCTGAGTGGCTTCACTTTTAAAATACTCCAACTCTGAGTGATGTAGTTCCACCTGGAGGAGTTTCATATATAATATATATTTCAGTTAGCTTGAAAACTGAAGTCTTTCCTCTAATGCTGAAAAGAGGACTTTCTGCAAAGCCTCTGTTTTGTGGTGGATAGAGAGAATCAGGGATGGTGTTGTATATTTGAAGGTAGCATCCCCCTGGTTCCCCCCACAAAAAGCCAATGGGATTATTCCGTTAAGCTATAAAGGAACTACAGCACGGTCACATGACTTCACGTCACCACCGCTAAGCTAAAGGAGGCTAATGTTGAGCTATAAAGGAACTACAGCACGGTCACATGACTTCACGTCACCACCGCTAAGCTAAAGGAGGCTAATGTTGGGCTATAAAGGAACTACAGCACGGTCACATGACTTCACATCACCACCGCTAAGCTAGAGGTGGCTAATGTTGGGCTATAAAGGAACTACAGCACGGTCACATGACTTCACGTCACCACCGCTAAGCTAAAGGTGGCTAATGTTGAGCTATAAAGGAACTACAGCACGGTCACATGACTTCACATCACCACCGCTAAGCTAGAGGTGGCTAATGTTAAGCTATAAAGGAACTACAGCACGGCCACATGACTTCACGTCACCACCGCTAAGCTAAAGGAGGCTAATGTTGGGCTATAAAGGAACTACAGCACCGTCACATGACTTCACGTCACCACCGCTAAGCTAAAGGAGGCTAATGTTTGGCTATAAAGGAACTACAGCACGGTCACATGACTTCACGTCACCACCGCTAGGCTAAAGGAGGCTAATGTTGGGCTATAAAGGAACTACAGCACGGTCACATGACTTCACGTCACCACCGCTAGGCTAAAGGAGGCTAATGTTGTGCTATAAAGGAACTACAGCACGGTCACATGACTTCACGTCACCACCGCTAAGCTAAAGGTGGCTAATGTTTGCCTTGATGATGTAGGGAATATTTTCTAAATTAATTCTTCATTTTCTGCAAATTTCCCACATTTCATCATGTTTTGTGTGTGTGTGTGTGTGTGTGTGTGTGTGTGTGTGTGTGTGTGTGTGTGTGTGTGTGTGTGTGTGTGTGTGTGTGTGTGTGTGTGTGTGTGTGTGTGTGTGTGTGTGTGTGTGTGTGTGTGTGTGTGTGTGTGTGTGTGTGTGTGTGTGTGTGTGTGTGTGTGTGTGTACGTGTGTGTGTCCTACAGCAAAATGCTTTATTGCATATGATATGTTGCGTCTCTCATTATGGACGCTCATCGCTCATGGACGAAAGATGGCTCTCTCCTTCACCCCAAAGACCTCATCACGCACACACACACACACACACACACACGCACGCACGCACGCACGCACACACACCTACACACACACACACACCTACACACACACACACACACACACACACACACACACACACACACACACACACACACACACACACACACACACACACACTAACATCATGCTTTGCTGTTTCTCTGCAGGGGGAATGAGAAGAAGCCGAAGCCCCCGAGGACGTTGATCACCGCTGAAGGACGAGTGATGAACGTCAACGAGCCCAAGTAAACCTTTTCTATCAACATTTAAAGTAGTTAACGATCTCAATGACTTTAATTTGGACTCAATTATAAAACCATATCACTCTGTAATCATTACTTATTTGCAACAAAACCAAAAACATCAATTATGTTACTTTAATGCGTTCGTGATAATCATCTCATGATATAAGACATTATAGTTTAACAGCATTTTTTATACTTTTATTACTTTACAGTTTTCCTGGTTAAACTTGCATATACTTTGTTAGAAGTACTTTTACAGCAGTAACAACACTAGTAAGATCTCATCTCAGTAGTTTTCACGTAGCAGTGCTGATTGACTGTGTAGAACATGGACCGGTCCACTCAGTTAAAGCAGCAGAAAGCAACATCAGTCAGTGAAGAAAAACACATTCAATCAACCGCTTACATTTTGTTTCCCAAAGAATAAGAAAGGAAACGGCTCCAATCCAGAACTGTTTCCTCTGGCAGTTCTTCAAAACTGTCATGTGTTTCCTTTGAAAGACTCAATTACCTTTTCCATCCGACAGCGAGGCGGGGAGAAACACCAGGAGCGGTGTGATTGCTTTATAGGCGGCCTTCGTTGTTTTGATTGGTTTGCTGTATTTGGGAGTGGTTGTGCGTTGGGGGGGGGGGGGGGGACCCTGATAGCTTGGGGCCATCCCAGAATCCCCTCCATCATCCAGGGGTCAAGGCCTTAAACCCAGTCTGATTTAAATCTGAGCCGCAGACACACTGAGGTCAGGAATATATTCAAAGGCCCAGTTCCAAACCGCCCCCTACACTCCGTCTGCGCGTTCTCCAGAGATGGTACAAGTACACACATCCTTTACTCAAGTACAAGTACACACATCCTTTACCCAAGTACAAGTACACACATCCTTTACCCAAGTACAAGTACACACATCCTTTACTCAAGTACAAGTACACACATCCTTTACCCAAGTAGAAGTACACACATCCTTTACCCAAGTACAAGTACACACATCCTTTACCCAAGTACAAGTACACACATCCTTTACCCAAGTAGAAGTACACACATCCTTTACCCAAGTACAAGTACACACATCCTTTATCCAAGTACAAGTACACACATCCTTTACTCAAGTACAAGTACACACATCCTTTACCCAAGTAGAAGTACAGATACTCGTGTATAAAAATACTCTGGTGAAAGTAAAGTACTGACTAAACTTCTTTACTCAAGTAAAAGTAAAGAGCTTTGAAATGTACTTCAGTAAAAAGTACCCATAACTAGCAGCTGCTTTAAAGAGT
Source organism: Pogonophryne albipinna (assembly GCA_028583405.1). Classification (NCBI taxonomy): domain Eukaryota; kingdom Metazoa; phylum Chordata; class Actinopteri; order Perciformes; family Artedidraconidae; genus Pogonophryne; species Pogonophryne albipinna. The sequence goes on from JAPTMU010000218.1 coordinate 379,181, forward strand.
ACCTGACCTCCCTTTATATTAATAGAACAATAATGTCATTGTTAGCTAATGAATGTTTCCATGCTGAACAACGGCAACATGACAACGTTTCCATTGGTCCCTCTTCTTTAGAGAAGACCAGGAAATGATGGATTTCTTTTTTAACCCTAACCCAACCCTTTTTTTTTTTTTACTTCTTCCTGAAAACTTCAGAATTTTGTATGCAAGAAATGAAATGTATTGCAAATGTTGTGGTACATTAAAGTTATTCCAACTTTCTGCAACACAGACTAGTACAATGTAATATTGGAGCTTTTGCTTTTAAGTCCTAAATTATTATAAAAACGATACTTCCACGTTGGCCGACTTCTGTTCTGTGATGCAAGGCCATCAGTTCTTCTTCAGATAAAACCGTGTGTGCCAAACACACTGAGAACCTAGATTGATTCGTGAAGCCCTTGAGTTTGACATGTGCTTCATATGATGCATCACTTTGCAGCAGAAGGTACAATAAGAGTCAGAACATCATGTCTGTGATGGGACACATTAATTTTGAATTCAGAGAAAAAGTTAGAATACAAAAAATATATATATATATATTAGGGGTGTAACGGTACACGTACCGAAATTATTCGTAACGTTAAACGTAAAAATTTGAGAACGTGAACAACTTCTTGGAAGTAATCTCAGGTGTTGCGTCGCAGCATTCAGAGTAATTTGCTCACATTGGGTTCAACGCGTCATAGAGCGAGCAAGTCATTTCATTGGACGAGAGGCATACTATGAGAGCTGGTCACAGGGATGCGTTCAAATGTAGTCAGTAATTTGAGGAACTGTCGAAATGGCGAACGCAAATAAAGTTGAGCTCGAAAATCCTCCAGCATCATTGAAGTCTCTGGTTTGGGAACATTTTGGTTTCGCAGTTACGTACAAGGATGACGGACAAAGACAGGTGGACCGAACCAACGCTGTTTGTCGGCATTGTTCAACTAAAATTGGTTACGCGGCTGGCAATACATCAAACTTGCACACTCATTTGAAAAGGCATCACCCGAACGTGAATATCACCGGTACCAAAAGACTGAAGTGCAAACCCAACTCCCGCTAGCATTGAAGCCTCCACCACTCGCAGAGAGTTCAGACCAAGCCAAAGCTATTACAAACGCCAAATATCCTTATGTTGCCATGTTAGCAAAGCGCTACCTGGCTGTATCTGCTACCTCTGTCCCTAGAGAGGGTGTTCTCCACAGCAGGAGACATTGTTAGTGCCAGCAGATCTGCCCTTTCAGCAAGCAATGTGGACAAGTTCATCTTTCTTAAAAACAACATGAAAATACAATGAGAAGCAAGTCATAATGTCAAACTGGCTGCTTAGATACTAGTACAGTTCAAATACAGATTATTTCAGTTCATCGAAATGCTGCACCTTAATGTTTATTTTATTATATTTTGTATTTATTTGAGTGAATATTCATAGTTTAATAATAATTAAAAACCAAAAACTAATAGTTTATGTTTTGTGAGTACTAGTACAGTAAAGTTCAAATACAGATTATTTCAGTTCATCGAAATGCTGCACCTTAATGTTTATTTTATTATATTTTGTATTTATTTGAGTGAATACATTATTCACAGTTTAATAATAATAAAAAAAAATATATATATATTTTATGTTTTGTGATGATTGTTTCTGCTGTACCGAAAACGTACCGAACCGAACCGTGACCTAAAAACCGAGGTACGTACCGAACCGAAATGTTTGTGAACCGTTACACCCCTAATATATATATATATATATAT
>JAPTMU010000219.1:0-32500 GCA_028583405.1 Pogonophryne albipinna
ACTATGACGAAATATGTTCGTCAACGACCTTTTTTTCCATGACGAAAACGAGACGATGACGAGACGGCACCGACGGCAGTAAACAATGACTGTAACGAAATCATCATGCAATATCGTTGACGAAGAGTGACGAGACGAAAATGTAGTTTACTAAATAAAAACTATGCCAAAATCTCTCTTTACTTTCGTTGACGAAAAATGACGAGACGAAATATTATCAAAGATAACGTTACATCTCTGATCAGTCAGTTTTTCTCCCAGCAGTTCCACTTCCGGTGCTGCGACAGGGCAGCAGCTGTGTGTCTGTGCTGCGGCTGGGCAGCAGCTGTGTGTCTGTACTGCGCGCGGCGGTAGATTTGAATTACACCGGGCAGCGGCACACTGTGAACTGTCAGGAAGACTCGTGGTCTAACTCGTGGTCTAACTCGTGGTCTAACTCGTGGTCTAACTAACCTTATTCAACAGAAAATAAAATGGCAACAACAGGGCTTGGGAGCAGTGGTCGCACTCGCGTTAATCGAATACCCCCCGTCAGCGCGAGTGATTGATAAATTGTGCACTCGACGGATAATAATGGATTATGACGGAAATGTTACGATCCTGTCCGTCAAAATGACTGACAACGAAAAAGTCTAAAGCCACCACTGCTTGGGAGAAAGAAACAATGTGATATTTGGGCCCATTTTCGCTACAATGAGGCGGAGAAAAAAAGCGAATGCATTGTTTCATCAGAAGGGAAGCAATGTGGTCATAACACAGGTAAAAACACCACAAACCTGATACTCTCTGCAAAGCTTCTTAATAATTCAACCTGTTTTTCATCAAATAAGGACAAGATATAATCTTATTTATTTATATACTAAAATGACAAATGATTGGTTTTGGCTCGACTAGTTTGACTGAAATGTTCTATATAATCTGATGACTAAAAAACACTCAACAGTTTTCTTTGACTAAAATAAGACTAAAATGCTCAGACTTTTAGTCGACTAAAACTTGACTAAATAAAAACAGGATGAAGGTGACTAAATATGACTAAAACTAAAAAGGAAATTTAACACAGGACTAAGACTAAAACTAAATAAAAAAATAGCTGATGAAATTAACACTACACACACGTGCGCGTTATCTTCAGATTATTACTCACCTGATTGACACCAGAAGAGCTTCATGATTAAGGTTATTCTAAAAGTTTATAAAACAACCCTTTTCTCAAAGTAGTCTTGGAAAGCAGACGGGCTTTATGGACTCAGATCAGTCTCAAAATAAATGCACACAGAGGGATTCACGTCTAATTCAGGATCTGTATATACATTTCTCTAACTATAAAACATGTCTTCAACGCACACACAAATACAAAGTCCACATATATAAAAAATAACTAACTAATATATTTCTGATTTAAATAAGTGTAATATCAATCCACAAATACAGCAGGGTTTTTCTAGAGCAGGGGTGCCCGACCTTTTTTGAACCGAGAGCTACTTTTAAAGTTGCCAGTCTGCCGAGATCTACCAGTCCAAATAGAGGCGTAGCCATTACTGACAGCCTACTACCAGGTAAATACACACTTCTACTTGTATACAACTGACCTTTGTGATTAATACTTCATAAAATACTGCAGATCCTTTATCTTACCTCTTTCTAATCTACTCACATATTATAGTATTTAACTGAACAGTGTTGTTGATACAGAGTTTATTCTCACGTCACATACAGTGGGTAATGTTTTCAAGAAGCATTGAACAGTGCTGCCACATATGACACAGGGAAAAAAGAAAAGACTCTGAACCCTTTCTTTGCCATTATATAAAAATAGTGTTGCTACAAAAGTATAAATGAGGCTTACTAATAAGACGACTCAGATCTGAAGCTACACAGGAATCTGCTGCCAACGTGCAATAAAAAAGACAAAATGAATAGAATCAAACCCGATTCTTGCTACTGTAGAAAATAGAGGTATTCAAATATATACAATGTGTATAATGTTAGTGGTGTTCCCTACTGTTCTTCTAAAATGAAGGCTCCCCCTTGTGGCATAAAAACAGCAGTTCTCTTGTATTTACATTTTACATCCTCTGAAAATGGATGATGTCAACCCATTAACACCAACCCACGATCAGCATCGCGGTGCTCACCTAACACGGTCAAAATGAATGATCAGGTGTATTTTCTACCTTAGTGGGACCTCTGGCACTGGGAGGAGGCCGCTAGCTTCTCGTAGTCAGGGCAGTAAGAGCTGGTTACAAGCCGTATGCAGGTCACAAGGTGGTCATCAGTCATTGTAGATCTGTACTTGGATTTGATGATCTTCATGTGAGAGAATGGAGACTCACACAAATAGGTGGACCCAAAAAGTGCTGTCAAGTTCAAGGCACATCTTCTGAGGTTGGGATACTTTTGTTCCAAGAGCAGGTTCCAGAACTGTCCACTGGTGCCAGGTGTTGTGCTGGATTTGATCTCAATATCATTTGAGAGTGTGAGTATCTCATTCTCAACAGCAGAGCTATCCAGGTCAAACAGTGAATTTACTTTGGAGACGATCTCATCCACATCAATATTTCCACCAAATGGAAAACACAGATAGCCGGCAATGGGTGAAAAGTCAGTAAAATGCCTCTCAAATTCTGTCAAGATGCTCTGAACTTGCTCTTCATACCGTGTACTGTCAAGCTGCTTGACGTCTTTGCTCTGACGTTGAAGTTCTGCCTGCATGTGAGGAAGGTTGCGCAGGTCACAGCGCTGCAGCCTACTGAACAGCAGTTTTAGCTTGCTTTTAAATGTGTTCACTGAACTGATCATGTTCATTACATTTTTATCCTTACCCTGCAGCTCTGAATTAAGCTCATTGAGCAGGCCAGTGATATCTGTAAGGAACGATAAATCCAAAAGCCACTGGTGGTCATCTAGTTTTGGATATTCTGCATGTTTTGAAAGCTTCAGAAAGTCTTTGATTTCAGGCAACAGCTCAGTGAATCTCGCCAAAAATGTTCCTCTGTTTAGCCATCTAACATCTGTATGCAGCAGCAGGTCTGTGTGCTCTGCACCTGTCTCCTCCAAGTGAGCACGGAACAACCTCCTCTGTAGACTCCTGGCCCGAACAGAGCATACAATCTTCATTGCAACATCCATCACTTCTTTCATATTTAAAGTCTTCCCACACAGCGCTTGCTGGTGAATTATACAATGATAATTCAGGATGCTCGGGAAAGATTCACTTTGTTTGCACAGTGCTATGAAACCTTTGGTGTGGCCTAACATCGCTGGAGCACCATCAGTTGTGATGGAGATGAGTTTAAAGAGGGGCAATTGGCTCTTCTTAACAAAATCAATGAACGCATTGAAAATATCTTCGCCTCTTGTTTGTCCTTTCAATGGCAAAATAGTGAGCAGCTCTTCTTTTGCACTCATGTCTGAAAAAACCATTCTGATAAAAACACATAATTGTGCCACATCCATCATATCAGTCGACTCGTCAAACTGGAGAGAAAAACACTCACAGGCGCTAATGTCTCTCTTCAGTTGCTCCTCAACGTCCTCCGACATCAACTCACACCGCCGTGTAACGGTATTCCGGGACAATTGCACGTCCTTAATAGCAGTCATGATGTCCGCCTTATTTTTACTGTCCCCCAAAAGCGCGTCGGCAGCCTCCAGGAATGCTTCTTTCACAATTTCGCCGTCTTTGAAAGACTTCATGTGTTTAGCAAGAACGTGACTGACACGATAAGATGCTATGGAGCAGCCTTACTCTTGTTGTTGGGCCTGGTGAAAATGGACTGCTGTGCATTTAGCTGTCCTTTCAGGCCCCTCCCCTTTTGGGAGCGCAGGGCAGAATTAGGAGGGAATTCCGTCTCGTAGCGTTTGTGCACTGTTTTGAAATGCCGCTCCTAAATTACCCTTCTTCGATAAAGCCCTGCTCGCATTGCAGATGAGAGACAGATGAGAGACAGATGAGAGACAGATGAGAGACAGATGAGAGACAGATGGACTTTGAATTGGAATAGATACACAATAATCATCCTCCCACTCGGAGTGAAAATTATATATTTTTGGCTTTTTTGCCTCTGCCATAATTGCGGTCTTGTGTGAGCGGACTGTCACTCCTGTTGACACAGACAACGTCAGCGAACAGGTGCCCGCTGCCCACCAGCCACGCCCCGACACATGGGGTCACGCCGGCCAATCACAAAGCTTTGATGCGTTCAAGTGCATTATTCTGGCACAGGAAGATTATGTTATAGGACATTAACGATAAAACAGAATATTGTTGTTCTATTTTTAGACACATCTCGCGATCGACTGGTTGGGCACCCCTGTTCTAGAGCAATATAGTATGAGTTCTTCGACGGTTCCCAGTCCAAGTCCCTACTGACTGAGCCACCGTCGCCGTACTGCTTCTAACTTGAAACTCAAACATTTTCCAAAAAAACTGAATATTTACAGATGTACAAAAGTTTATTAATTGCTTTAATTATGACTAGCGAATGTGCCACACAGGCGTACAGACTAACTACCTTCACTACGGGGGTCTCAAAACACACACAATGCTAACTCTGTTGGAGCTGGAGAAGTGGTAGAGCTCAAATAGTCCTGTGCCTTCAGGTGGACCAATCAGGCATTAGGAGGCAGCCAATCAGCCAACAGACAGCACCTGCTCACACACACACACACACACACACACACACACACTAGGGCTGTCCCGAATACCGTTTTTCGGGCTCCGGATATTCGGTAGTAATCAGCAGCGAACTGCTTCGACACGTGTATTTCGGTTTATTCACGTTATTCTTTTTGTTATTCTACAGTATTGTTGTTTTATAGTTATTTGTTAATGTAACCCAATTTGTGTTCTTTGAAATTGAAAAGGATATCTCATTGTGTTTGTTACTTTCGTTGCAGTTGTGTGTCTTAAGTGTAATTTGGCTTGGCTTTCTATTTTGTATGGACATGCTTTTATTTTGAAGGAGAGTTAGCGCAGTTGACAGGAAGTTGTTGTTGCTATGGAAACAACGTGACGGAGATTAATGGCGAAAAAGTAATATCTACATATAAAGGCGGAGAAAGTAAAGGATAAAGTTTATGGTTAAGTGTTAGCACCCCCCGAAGAGGCACAAGCTCTTACGTTGATATTGGAGATTTCAATAAATACAAAACGAATAACGAAATTGAAACCCGAATAGTACTCCAACGAACGAATATTCGGATATTCGGGTACAGCCCTAACACACACACACACACACACACACACACACACACACACACACACACACACACACACACACACACACACACACACACACAGGAGGATATATATCAAAAGCACACATAACATAAGGACGCAGGGTCACAACATTAATGTTTTCCCTTCCTTTCGGTGATTGGCGGCTTCTGAAGTCAGGAGTTTTAGGAGCCGTCTGGATGTTTCCATCCCTCATGTTTCTCTCCGTGCTTGCTGTGTTTGTTCCTGCTGCAGGGAACAGCTCTGATGACGACGAGCCGCTCATCAAGATGATCAAGAAAGCTCCGAGCGACGAGCAGCTGAAGGAGACGGTGCAGAGTCTGCTGAAGGAGGCCGACCTGGAGCAGATGACCATGAAACAGATCTGCCAGAGGGTGAGGGGGATCTAGGGTACTCATTGATACAAACAATCAGCCCGACAAAGACATTCTTTCTGTGAAACATAGATTCCATGTGAGAGGGATGAACGGTGGCACGTTGTTTCACATTCTGAATATATTCTTAATTGAGTTTTGTGTGTGCGTTAGGTGTTTGAAACCTACCCAGAACACAACCTGGCCAACAAGAAGGATTACATCAAACAGACCGTCAAATCTGTGAGTAAACACAAACACACACCTTTTGAACAGGTCATGTGAGTTCCTCTCTCCATCAGTGTGTGTTCTCTTCGTTATGTTGATGTTTTACTAACTGCAGTGTTTCGTTAAGTCCATACATGAGTCTGTTTGCCGCTCATAGAGTCCTACTGTGAACCCTGTGTTATGATAGAAATGTAGAGTAGGGTCTCAAGCACATGGAAACTGCCGGATGATAATAATAATACATTTGATTTTAGGCGCCTTTCATGACACCCAAGGACACCATTAGGGATGGGTACCGAGCCCCGGGGCTGAATTATTAAAGACCGTGGTACCGTTAAGCTCCGACGTTAGCGGTCTTTTTATCGGTACTGGAGACATGTAAAAAATATATATCATGTGTATTATTGCTACACAAACATTATATTGCAGTTTTAGTGTCGCCAACTCCGTTTCTAATACGCACCCGCGGGAGAGAGAAAAAAAAAACTCAGACAAAAGGAATTCCGTTGTTTTCTTTACTGGAACATGTTTAACAGTACAAACAACAAACATGCACGCATGTCATCACAACGACGTGGCCTTGAAGTGAAGTTGGTAATGGCCGGCTGTGCTGCGTCTTTCTCTGTAACCTCTTTGGCTCAAATGCAAACGCATTGTTGAGGATGAGCTGTGATAGACCAACGTCTTTTCGCAGAGCTTGCATTTAACTTCCTTTGGACTTGGAGTTCTAGCAGCTCTGTAGCCCCCCCCCATCCACGAGTAACGTTTCCACGTCAGGTGTTATGTATGCTAGCAGCAGCACACGGAGTTAACTACATGATACAAACATGGGTTAATGATTAGAGGAAACTGAGTTAGTTAGTTTGTTAAAGTTTCAGCTATTCTGTTTACAGTTCTGTCATCACATTATTTAATACGATTTGTTAAAACATTGTTGTTTCTTTTGATGTGAAATATTATGAATTTAATTTAAATAAAAAGCAATGTCAGTTTTGTTCACAATTTGTTTATTTAGTTTACCTTATTTTTTTCTCCAAAAGTACCGATAAAAGTACCGTTAAAAGACCGGACCGATAAGCGGTATCGATAAAAGTAGCAGTACCGTTAAAACCTAAACGATACCCATCCCTAGACACCGTACAATTTGTTAAAAAAAAGAAAACGCTAATAGGCAACAGGAAATCATGGAGGAGACAATCAAGTGGACACAAATGAAACATAATGGGGAGCACTGCAGTGAGTAGGCAGATTTGAACCGATGGGTTTTAATTTGAATATGGTGGTTGTGTCGGGTGTGCGGGGGGAGGGAGCTCCAGAGTCTGGGTGCAGTGCAGCTAAAAGCCCGAGCACCCATGGTGACGAGGCGTGGGGTGGGGTCCTGCTAACCTGCATATGTTTGGCAATTTGCACAATTAGTACAAGTTGTGTTAATTAAAATGAAAGGCATTCTAGCCTCTAAGGACAATAGTTAAAAATGGCTGGTTTTGGGGGTTTGAGGATGCTGGTGATAATAAATTGTGCAAAGTGGAGGTGAGCATGTTCATCTTGTGCAGCCCTACTCATGGTAGTCAAATCAGCCCACAGAGTCCACTTCCTGCCAGCATTGATGGTTTCAGCATCCTCACTGACCCCCAACACCTCTCCGATAATATCCGAATCAGCCACGATATTTTTAAACTATTGTTTATATTATAATAGTAATTAACGCAACTTATGCTAATTGTGCAAATTGCCCAACACGTGCACGTCAGCGTCCGGTAGTTTCTATGAGCTGCAGACCCTGCTCTACATTTCTGGGTTCACACTGCTGGCAACTAGACGACTAACTTATCAGTGTTGTGTTTGTGGAGCATGATACTGAGGTAGGGCTGCTCAATTAATCATATTTTAATCGCGATTACGAATATGGCTTCCAACAAACAACGTAATCGAAATAAAACGAAATATTATTACTTTTTTTTTAAATAATTAATTATTATTATTTAGGTTTTTCAGTTGAATTATACTTAAAGTTCAGGGTAATCGACTATTAAAACCATTCTGTTCAAATAGTTTTTCTCCAATAAATGGATGTTTTCAAAGTCAATGAATAATCGCATTTAATTATTGACCCAAATAATCGAGATTATGATTTTTGCCATAATCGCTCTAATTCTTACTTCATGTTTCGTTCAATGTTTCCTCACAGCTCATCACATGAAGATCTGAAGAAGGGCGAGCGCTGCAGAACATCACGGGGGCAGCGTTTCCATTAGAGTCACATCACTTTGTTTTATCACGGTGTGACTTGTGATTTCCAGAACAGCTCACCGGTGGCCGTGGGTTCGGCTTAGGTCATGATTTGCTAGATTTATTTTCCTACATTGATTTCCCTCTGAGTAAAGTGCGTGAGTTGTTTCCGCAGCAAAGTCCAGTATCTCTCTTATGTGACGCCGAATCAGACCTTTGCCTCCCAAGGACGCCACGTTGTTATTTCTGGATGAAGATTTGTACATATGTGTTTCTAATAAGCTGCTTTTCATGAAGTCATTCGTTCATCTATGAAAGCTGTTTTTGTACGCTTGGTTCCTTTCCTCAAACATTACTTCAGTTTAAAAATCCTTAAACTAATCATCTGTACTTACTAATGATTAAAATTGTACTTTTTGACTAAATGTGCTTTGAGTTTTTTGTGCAAAGCGTCCAGGGGTCACAACGTGCGAGCTGCAACACACGATCGCTTTCCGTTCACTCGTTTGGATTCAGTTCACCTTTGACCTGCGTGAGAAAGAGCACGACTCAATGTGTTTGGATTCATATTTAATTAGTGGTGCACGATAATTATCGGTCCGATATTAGGAATTATGACGTCATCCCGATAAACCCGATACAAGTATTAATAGCCCCGATAATATACAATATATTTTTTGGGTAAAAAGAAAAAGATCCTGCGGTGTGGGTGGATTGGGATGAGGGGCGCTTGTTTTTCACTCGGCTCCTCCCGTTTTGCCAGTACTGTGGTATTAGTGGTTTAGGAAGAGGGGAGTTTTCACAAATCCAGCGCTCCCTAACTCATGCCTGGCTGTGACGTAAATGGTGTGCGGCCGTGAAGCCAGGACAGTAAACAAACATGTCGTCGGTAGTATGGGACTATTTCAAAGTTTCAGAGTTAGATAGTTCACTTGCTATTTGTTTTAACAAATGCAGAAGTTCCACGAGGAGGGAACAAGGCAACGAGCTATAATACTTCCAACCTGATTAGTCACCTGAAACATCGCCATCGCTACGATGGTGTGTTCAAAGCGTACGAAGACGCCTGCGCTGCTAAACTAGCGGCGAATCCAAAGCCAGCTGCAAAGGCACCGGGGCTTTTACCTATCGACGAGGCTTTTGAAAAAGGCAAGAACTTTATTTGGGAAAATAAATATGGTCACTTTGAAGAGTCAAAAGTCTTGGCTTTGTTTTGTTCATAGTAGTAATGCTCATGTCATTTGCTCACTACTAGTCTCTTTTTTACCACCAGGTGTGCAAAAACTACAGGTACATTTAATATATATATATATTATTATCGGTCTTGAGAAGCAGGAAGTTATCGGTATCGGTTTCAAAAAACCAATATCGTGCATCCCTATATTTAATCAATGATGTTACTAAGATTACTTCATTTGTTCCACAAGCCCAGCCCGTGCAGTCAACATGACGATGTGTCCTTGGGCAAGATACTGAACCCTGAGTTGCTACCAATGGCCACGGCCACATTTCTATTATTTGTGTTACCCTGGTCCTTTTCGTACGGTTACAATAAACCTTTTCCCTTACAACTGATTGTGAGAATTCTACTTGCTTACCATTTTTGTAAAACATAAATGTGTCAAGCTCCAAAGTTGTGCAATAATTTACAATATTTCTGTTATTAGTCTATTCATTGCCCCTTGAAAGGAATTATTCAACAACAATTCAAAGATTTTTTTAATAAATTCAGATATTTTAAAGACTAAATGTTTTACCGCTTGAAAAAAAAAAAGTTTATTTATTGATAATAAAAGTAATTACTTGCAAATAGATAAAGATTTGCACAATGCAGCAAAGAGTATACTGGTGACATCCTGTGATATTTCTAACACATGAATAACACTGGACATGTATCACAAATGCTTTCAACATAGTACTTCATCTTATTAATAACAGAGATACAGTCGTAAGAATAATGATGATGTGTTGTAGTTCCTCACTTTCACCACTGAGCGGCAGTGATTCATCAAAATCATTTACAGTGTGCAACAACATATGACATGTTACTTGTTAGACGCTTTTATCCAAAACGACCTACATACTGATCCCCACAGGAGCAATTTGGGGTGAAGAGTCTCAGGGACACAACGACATGCTGACTGCAGTGGGGTTTGAACCTGTGACTCCCTGATCCCAACACCAACGCTCTACCCACTGTGCCACACGCCTCCACATATCATTCATCACTGTTTGTAAAGAACTTTGGAAATCAAAAAGGACAAAATAGTTTATAATATACTTCCCTATTTTGTAAATAACATAACATGGTAGAGAGGCTCATTCTGATTGTTACATGGCTTAGTTGAATACTCGATTTTGATTGGTCAATTCAGAACACGTGACACGTTGTTAATCCAGAACAGACAGACCGCTGTCAAGCAATTATTGACCGTTGTTAAGGACGCTAAAATCTGCACAAACAAGTCCGTTCGATTTAACTGTATACAGTTTGGCCGAAAAGCAAACTGCAGTTTTTTTTTCTAACTGACAAGAAAACAGCGACAAGAAAACAGCGGAGAAGTAACGGGCAGAAACCATAGACTTTATATATAAATGGACGTAGTGTCCGTGACGTCACCCATAGGATTCTGCAGAGTTGCCGTGAAGCCCTTAGTAGGCGGAGTCGGCCACTAACGGCTCGACTGTGACGTCAGAGTCTAATCCCGCCTGCTCCAAATAAGGGCAAAGAGGCGGAGCCGAGGCGGGACCTGCTGCCTCCGAACTGGAAGTAAACCGAGCTAGCTCAGGCTAAGAAGCTAAGCTAACATGAAATACATGCATACCAAGTTACTGCTAACAGTGTAGTTCCCCTATATACACGTTACATTCATAATCAAATGAGACAATCTGCAAGAGAATTAGCTATATTTTGTTATTCTTAATGCTTGTCATTCACACGTTGAGAAAAGACGGACTCCACCGCCCGGACCTAATGGAGCCGCAGTGGGCTAGCTCCGGGACGCCGGCTGGAGCTAGCCCCCTGCGGCTCAGTTAGCTCCGGCGGCCACCACTGGGATAATTGGGTCCCCTATTAACATTTGCTCCCGTTTAGCATTATGGGCGTCATAGCCATAGACTATAAAAGTCTTACCCAAGGCTGAATCATAAACTAAAATGTATATGTATGCATAAAGGGTTACGTCCTTAGCTGGCTAATAAGTAACAAGCTAAGCTACCAAGCACACAAACACCTGCGAACGGGGTTAACATATATAATATTATCATTTTAGACTTCTTGGAAGTTCTGTTAGTACATTCAAGCGCACAGCACGACATTTTAATTGTCTGGTATTTGTAACAATATTCCCTAAAAGGCACAATCACCACGAACACGGCTAAAGCTAAAGGGTCAAGTACAGTACTATGACTAACTAACGTTGTAGCCTCTATGGTTGTAGCCTAGCAGAGTGGACAAGTTGCTGTTAGCTGACAGTGAGGCATGTACATGTCCATCAAAGTGACCACGCCCTAATTTATTCAAACGCTTTAAGGCTTAATATTAATTAAACAGATGAGTTGAGAAAAAATGCACCCCCCACACAGTAGTCATGAAGGGGGAATCTAACTATACAGAGAATATGGTTTTTTGAACCACGATGTAAACATGTTTATTTCTGCTGTAAATTTGGTCATTTTAACATGGGGGTCTATGGAAATTGCTCCCTTCTGCAGCCTGCTCCTACTGGCCACTAGATGAACTGCAGTTTGAGACACTTCCGTATTAGCGTCCCGGCTCTTCCCCAGAGTTTGCCGCTTTGCAGAAACCCTCCTTTTTACGCAGCGGTCCAGACATAGACATCAAACGGCGACACATATTCAGTGTGCAGTTCCTTTGGCATTAGGGCAGGGATATCTAGATACTTTCCAAAGTTTGACATAATGAAGTGTGCTACTTTTAAAGCAAGCAGCGATGTTTTCAAATCTGTAAACAAAAAGCTCCTCAACATTCATGCCGATCTTCGCGTCGGGCTCCTGATCAGCCTGTCGGTGTTCTTTTCCCCATAATGACCGTGTCGCTGCACATTATCCCTTACTTAGTACATGGTTATTGAAATACAGAAACGATTACTAGTCAATCCTGAATCACATGGTGTAAAATAGATTACCAAACTATGTTTAGAAAAAAGTTTCCAATTAGCAATGAACCACATAAATAGTTATGTTCGTTATACATATAGGTTAACTCTCTTTCCTGTATTATACATGTTTGATTTAAAGTCATAAGGACTTTTCCATTAATACCAGCATTGATAAGAGAACATATCATCTTGTTAGAAGCCACTGAGAGTATGATGCAATGTGTAGCTCAGATACAAGTCTATGAGTTACAGTATATTTAATCAAATACAATGCAATATACTCAGAAAATATTTTTGCCACTGAAGTTTTTATACTTGACATTACATGCCATTGCCAATCCCTTTACAATATCACACTGAGGTGTGTAAGCCCAGCGCCTTTGTGCAGTGGCGGTTCTAGACCAATTTGACTGGGGGGGCCACTGGGGGGCTAGTTATTTTCTAAAGAATACTTCAGGTTAAGGTCTTCTTTCAAATAAGAAAACAGCTTTGGGGTTATCTATCTACAGATAAATATTAAGCCTGACAAAGTACTTAAAGTCTAATATATTGCATAGTTTGTTTTGGGACTTGACAATCAACTTTCCTGCAATGTTAACTATGTTGAAGCACTTATTTTAACTGATATTATAGATATCAAATCAAGTTTTATTTATATAGCACATTTATAAACGATTTTTGGTCGAGCCAAAGTGCTGTACATATAATAAAAATAGCCTACAGACTGTAGGCTATAAAGTGTCTCTACTGTAGGCTACAGTAGAGACACTTTACAGCAAATACAACAACACAGATTGTTCAGAATATCAGTATGAGAAAAACGACACCCTCTGTCCTTAGACCCTCTGTCCTTAGACCCTCTGTCCTTAGACCCTCACATCGTACAAGGAAAAACTTCTAGAGAAAACCCACAGTTTAAAGGGAACATGAGAGAAAGCTCAGGGAGAGCAACAGAGGAGGGATCCCTCTCCCAGGACGGACAGACGTGCAATAGATGCCGTGTGTAAATGGAAGAGATAATACATTTTACAGCATATAGACCGAATGTTAGGAAATGCATGTGTCTGTAATAAGAAGATGAATCCACGAGGATGTCAGCTACAATCCTGTGGAAGCCATCAGGGAAGCAGCATGACGAGACCCAAGGCAGGACCGCAGAGACAGGTTCAGCCACGACCCGAAGTCCACGACTTAATCCAGAACTCAGGATAGAGGATCCAAGACACAGGACTACAGCAAGAGGATCAGCCTCGACTCCGGATCCCGGCGTAGATATAGATACAAAACAAGAACAAAGATTTGGCTGGGTTAATCGGAACAAGAGAATACACAGACACAGACAGACAGACGGAAGAACAAGCACTCCCTTAGGATAGGTTGAGGGCAAAGGGTTGCAAGTGAGAGAGTAAGAAACATAGGTGGAGAGGCACACTCAGGGAACAAGGTCCCCACTGGAGCCTTAGTTGGAAATTGATGAGAGATAGGGAGGTACGCTGTGTCTACGAATCGTAACACTCCCCGGCCTGTCTAAGCCACTCTGCAAAGCGTTTCCCTCTAATAAAACTCGAGAGGTTAGAGAGGGAAAAGGTCTTGGGTAAAAGTTATTCTTCATAAGAGAAGCCTAGAAGGCCAGAGAGAAAAAGTGAGTTTTAAGTGTTGATTTAAAACCCCCAGGGTCTGGGCCGACCTCACATGGAGGGGCAGAGTGTTCCAGAGCCTGGGGCCCGCTGCTGCAAAAGCTCGGTGCCCTCGGGTTTTGAGCCTGGTCTTAGGCACTATCAACAACAGCTGATCAGCCGACCTTAAGGCTCTGCCTGGGGTGTAGCGATGGAGGAGTTCGGCTACATAGGCCGGAGCCAGCCCATTTAGGGCTTTGAAAACAAATAAAAGGAGTTTAAAATCTATTCTGAACCGAACTGGAAGCCAGTGCAGTGAGGCCAGAGTTGGGGTGATGTGGTCACGCTTTTTGTGACCAGTGAGAAGACGTGCAGCTGCATTCTGAACTAGCTGGAGGCGTCTAATTGAGGCCTGGTCCATACCCACATACAGAGCGTTGCAGTAATCCAGTCTCGAGGTAACAAAGGCGTTAATAACCCTTTACAGGTCTTTAAAAGATAAAAACAACTTGGTCTTAGCCAATAGTCGTATTTGTATTGTATGCATTATACTCTTATAAGATGTATGTAGATAGTATAAGGAATGTGCAGAATGACAGTTTAATGGTGGAGGTATACACATATTGATAGATGTCTTGTTGAGGAACCTGTGACCCAAGTTTTTCATCACCGACCTTGTCAGGTATTGAACAATCAATAAATAAAGAACACAGAATTGTTGAATATAAAACACAGAATTTGTGTGATTATACTAAATGATTTACAAATAAACACCACTGCATATTTACAACTGTTACACATGCTGATGTAACGCAAATGTTTCCAACTTGGGATCAATAAAGTATATCTTATCTTAAGATGATCGATGGCTACTGCCAGATTTGCAAAATTGGAGGTGGACCCGTTCGAATCCAGTTTTGGACAGTCTGCCGTGGATCCATCCCATTTCAAAGTGCTGTTGAGAGATTGAGAGAGCATCAGAGGGAGGCTCAGTGAGCTGCTCCCTCTTCCTCCTCCTCCCCTTCTGTTTTACCCTCTTCCTCCTCCTCTTCTTCCTCCTCCCTCTCTGTTTGAAACCTGCTCCACATTGAGAGAGCATCAGAGAGCAGAGGGAGGCTCAGGGAGCTGCTTCCTCTTCCTCCTCCTCCGTCTGTCTGTCTGTGATCGTCCTCTGATCGTACCCGGAGTGTATCGTGGGTTTTCCCGTGTGAGAACGTGGAGTAAAGCTGAGACAGAGATCCTCTCCGGTCCGACCACGGTAAGATGCTCCTGCTGGTTCACATCATCTCCCTGTTAATGAAGACCCCTTAGTTACCTTTAAACTCACAGGGCATATTACCTTCAATGCAGAGCTGGAAAGTAACTAAGTATTTACTCAAGTACTTAAGAACAATTCTGAGGTACTTGTACTTTACTGGAGTATTTCAATGTTATGCTACTGTGTACTTCTACTCCACTACAGTTCAGAGGTACATGGTGTACTTTTCCTCCACTCCATGTATGTAATACCTTTAGTTCCTTCACAGATCTGGATGAATGATGTGAAATCTAATCAAGTGTTGAATCAGACTTTAGTTCCACCTGGAGTAAATCCACCAGCTACCCTGCAGTCTACAAAGTCATTCAAACTAGCTGCACCTTCACCAGCTTTGAGAACACTTTCATGATCAATCATTATAAAACATATCATATATATTATTCTGAAATGGACCAATCTGCACAACGACTACTTTTACTGTCTTTCACTATATTTTGATGAGAATACTTTTATACTTTCACTTGAGGAACATTTTGAATGCAGGACTTTTACTGTGACAGAGTATTCCTACACTCTGGTACTTCTACTTTTACTAAGTACAAGATCTGAATACTTCTACTTTTACTCAAGAACAAGATCTGAGTACTTCTACTTTTACTCATGTACAAGATCTGAGTACTTCTACTTTACTCAAGTACAAGATCTGAGTACTTCTACTTTTACTCAAGTACAAGATCTGAGTACTTCTACTTTTACTCAAGTACAAGATCTGAGTACTTCTACTTTTACTACAAGATCAGAGTACTTCTACTTTTACTACAAGATCTGAGTACTTCTACTTTTACTCAAGTACAAGATCAGAGTACTTCTACTTTTACTACAAGATCTGAGTACTTCTTCCACATCTGCTTCAACGCACATTATACTTTCAACGTGTGCAGTATTACCTCAAACATGTTAAAGCCGGCCTCTTTAAACACCTTCAGAATAGAGAGAGGGATGAGCGTGGACAGTTGGGTGTGAAGAGGTTTCTGCTTCCCTCCTCATTACTGACTAATAACACAATTACGTTTTATCACAAGTTCTCTATAGATATGCTAATGAGGCTTCATGTGATGTTATTTAAGAAATGAGCCTAACGTCTCTAAATGTTAGTGTGTTCCTGTCATCACACCTCAGGCTCTGCTCGAATGACCTTAAGAATGAGTGAGAGGACACAGTTAGACAGAGCAGCATCTTGCTAAAGGGAATACATGATCACAGGAATAAGAGCTTTAGAGATATTTATATTGTAAGCAGCTGAATATTTAAAACCGTCAGAGATCTGCAGGAAGTAGGACACGACCAGAGACGGGGATGTGTCTCTTTTTGTCCTTCATTGACGGATTCAAGGTGAAGTGAGGACACTCTGAGCTCCTTCACACCAGCTAAAGCAGTACTACTAATATCCTATTACTACTACTCACTAACACTCATCTTAATGTAACATTAACATGTTTCCAAAAGGGAATATAAAGAAGGAAATTGGAAAACTTGTAGCTGTGATAACCAACATCTGTGAATATATATTAAAGCTAAACTATATGAAAGCATGCCATGTGTTGAAGGGAGAGAGGTCATGGTGATAATGAGTGGGGGGTTAGCAGGGTCTGTTGGGACACTTTTGTATCGGCATGAAAACATCTGGAGGGGTATGCCAACAATTCATCATTTCTTTGGAGCCAAACTCCAAACTTCATTTTAAAAGCACAATGTGTCATTTTCTGTCACTCGGGGCTCTCAATCAAAACACTGTAATTATGATAACTTCATTTTTTACCACGAGGTCTCTTCCTCTGCTCAGTAAATAGCAGTTTGATGTTCAAATTAAGTTTCTCTCTGGACGCCGTTGGGCTGACGCTAACGTTAGCTCAGCTTGTTTCTCTGATAACTTCAGATCCAGACGTCCCATCACTGAAATCATTAATCCAGGTAAAATGAGTTCAAAAGATGTTAGGAATATACGGTACAAATGTGGCTTAAAACTGGAAAGATTTCATTGATGACAGCTTCGACAACGCTGACACATGCTCAAAGGGGATACGACGCCATTACAGGAGACCATGAGGGAACGTTACCTTCATCAAAATAACATATCCACTGAAACACTCTGGATGAAACCCCCCTGTGGTCAGCAGTAATTGAACACACTGAAAACTCAAAATGTATCTGAAAGAATTCTGCTTTTGATGATAAAAACATGAACTTTGGCATTGGCGCCATTGGACAAATATGCGATGGCCCTATAGCCAAACATCTTCCATAGGGCATGCTCTAACAGTGTGCCAAAGTTCATGTTTTTATCATCAAAAGCACAATTCTTTCACATATCTGCTGCACTATAATGTATTATGTCAACAGATTACACATAACTGTATTAGTTAGTTTAAAACAATAATATTAAGTTGAAGCTTTTAGTTAAACCTAATATTATTGCTTTAAACTAACCTAATACAGTTATCTGAAATCTGTTGACTTAATACATTTCATTAAAGTCCCAGTTTTTACGGTGTACAGTTTTAAGGTCCCCTGGACTTTTTGAAGTTGCTTGCATGATCGTAGTTTGAAAAAGACTTTGGTTCTTGTTCTCCCCCTGTCCACCAGCTGCCCCCTCCTCCACCATGATCCTCCCCTCCAGCTGTGTGTCGGGGGAGGAGGTGTACAGCACCAGCTCCTCCTCGGTGTCTCTGGACTCCAGTGTTTTCTTCACCGAGACGCCGTCGTACTCCACCGCAGACTTTCTGGAGTTCTTCATCGTAAACGTCGGGGGAAGTCGCCACGTGCTGTCGCCGGATCTGCTGGCGTCGCACCCGGAGACCCGGCTGGGGAAACTGGCCCGATGCAGCCGAGAGTCGGCGCTGGAGCTCTGTGACGACGCAGACTTCCTGGAAAATGAGTTCTTCTTTGATCGAAACTCACAGACCTTCCAGTAGGTGGCGCCTCAGTCTCTCACCTGAGGCCTCATAACAACACTGCTACCTTCTATGTGAAGAATATTCCCACTATAAAGAATCAGAATCGTGCAGGGTGTTCAGTATTAAAAAGAACAACATATTGTCCGTATATTTCGCATGTATATATTGCATAATATTTGTATAGGGTGGATATGACAGTGACTAATGTCCACCCAATACTAGAAAGGCACTGGCAGAGAGGCAGTGGTGCATTCATGGGCGTCTCAGATGGTCCCAATTCCCAAGTTGGGATCGTTCTTCCATTTCTGTTTGTTCACGAGCTTTCAGTCGTAAGATGGAAACATCATGGATGCTAGAAAGAAGATGAGTAGTATTTATTGCTCGGAGCGTTTAAAAAACTCATCTGTTTCAGAGAAGTTGCTCCGACTAGACGCACGCTAATGTACCCAGTTCAAACTAAACGTGTGTATCCACGCGGGGTTTTGGATCCTTCCCAGATTTAATGGGTTCCTTCGCCGCTGCTTCCACCAAGTTAAATGTAAATCAGACCAGAGGTTTTATTCTGTTATCCTGCGTGTATTCCAATGTCGAATATGTGGACAATTTATCGAAATAAGGCCTGTTTGGAAACATTTTGCAATGTAACGGCATGTAGTAGGTGAATATGTCTTTGGGTGGAAATGCAGACAACATTGGGCTGAAGGAACCTCTTAGTTCCTCTAGGAGGGATCCTGCTTCATTAAAAACGTACTGGCAGTAAACCTTGTGATTGTCATGCCTCTGCCGACAGGTATGTGATGAACTTCTACCGGACGGGTCACCTGCACGTGAGGGAGGGGCTGTGTGAGATCTCCTTCCTGCAGGAGATCCAGTACTGGGGCATCGACGAGCATCGCATCGACGCGTGCTGCAGCGAGCGCTACCATCGCCGCAAGGAGCAGAAGGAGACCCTCGACATTCAGAGAGAGTTTGAGCCCGAGGACCACGATGAGGACTTTGTGGGTGCAGCATTCCCAGCTTTGCGTCGCCGCCTGTGGGACCTGCTGGAGAAACCCAAGTCTTCCCGCGCTGCTCGAACCTTTGGTCTGCTCTCATTCTCCTTCGTGGCGCTGTCAGTCATCAACATGGTGCTCATCTCGGTAGACTTCGAGGAGGGCTTCGATGAGAGTGACGTTGGCTTCGATGCACCACTGCTCTCCGTCGTCCTGGAGCACGTGTGCATGGTTTGGTTCACGGTGGAGCTGGCACTGCGCTTTCTCTGCGTGAGGGATAAGGCTGGCTTCAGTCGAAGTGTTCCCAACGTCATCGACCTGCTGGCCGTCCTGCCGTTCTACGTGATGCTGGCGGTGGAGCGGCTTCACAGAGAGTCTGCGGAGCTGGTGAGCGTGGGCCGCGTGGTGCAGGTCCTCCGACTCTTCAGGTCGGTCCGTATGTTGAAGCTGGGACGGCACTCCACAGGTAATAAGATGCAGCCGTCTCAAACACTGATCCCAAACAGCTTAACTGCAGCTTTGATTGACATATTGTCTCCTGGATAATGGTTGCAGTTAGTGAGAAAAGGAACAAAACCGATGGTTTGGTTTAGTAAAGAGTGTGGTTTGGCTTCAAGTGAATCTGTTGTTAAATAAATACAGATGGGACATTTACTCACTGCACGTTGGCTGCAGTCTGTTGGGTTCAACATCTGTTTTTATCAACCCATCCTATCCACCAGTGGACTGATTAGAAACGTATTTGTGATACGCCAAAAACAAACGTAATCTTGGATGAAATACAGTTACCTTGAAATAGAGACTAGTCTGACAGAAATACATTTGGGTTATTCTGCATTTTCACTTGAAGGAATATTTAGGTCTAGAAAAGAATCATCAACCACCGCAAGGGGCCGAGACAAAATATATTTGTATATAGCACCTAGAACAAAGTTCCTTTGTTTTTGTTGTCCTCGTCCACCTGGATTGGTACTTCTGTAAATGATATAGCTTGTGTAATTGATATCTCGTATATTTAATGCACGCCTCTTTACTTTGCTGTAGGAATGCAAACGTCCCCTCTGAGCGATTAATAAAGGGATCCTGATTCTGATTTGAAGGCACCAAAAAACAGCAGCTTTGTTAATACCCATGTCCAGAAGTGCATCAGTCTACTGACGGTTGCATCTAAGATATGTTCATCAAATGTTCCTCCTTTCTGCCCAGGCCTGAAGTCTCTGGGTTTGACCATCGCTCAGTGCTACGAGGAGGTGGGCATCCTGCTCCTCTTCCTCGCAGTGGGCATCTCCATCTTCTCTGCGGTGATCTTCGCTCTGGAGCACGACGTTCCCGCCACCACCTTCACCAGCGTGCCGGCCGCCTGGTGGTGGGCGACCACCTCCATGACAACGGTGGGATACGGAGACGTGCACCCGGACACGGCCGTGGGGAAGCTGCTAGCCTTCCTCTGCATCCTGTCCGGGATCCTGATGCTGGCGCTGCCCATCGCCGTCATCAACGAGCGCTTCTCCGCCCGATACTTCAGCTTGCAGGTGAAGGAGGCGGCCATGCAGCATGCAGAGATGCTGAAGATGCTGGAGCGGGGCTCTGTGGGGGGGGTGGGCGTGAACCTGAGGGACGCCTACGCCCACACCGTCCTGGAGATGATGAGGCTGCACGGGGAGGAGAGGGCGAGCAGCCGGAGCAGCGTGGAGGACGACCTGTGGTAGTAGAACCAGGAGACCTCAGGGGTAGAACCAGGAGACCTCGGGGGTAGAACCAGGAGACCTCAGGGGTAGAACAAGGAGACTCACAGCTGGGGGGTCGAACCAGGAGACTCACAGCTGGGGGGTAGAACTAGTAGACTCACACCTGTGGTGGTAGAACCAGGAGACCTCAGGGGTAGAACCAGGAGACCTCAGGGGTAGAACCAGGAGACTCAGACCTGGGGGGTAGAACCAGGAGACTCACACCTGTGGTGGTAGAACCAGGAGACCTCGGGGGTAGAACCCGGAGACTCAGACCTGGGGGGTAGAACCAGGAGACTCAGACCTGGGGGGTAGAACCAGGAGACTCAGACCTGGGGGTAGAACCAGGAGACTCACACCTGGGGGGTAGAACCAGGAGACTCAGACCCGGGGGGTAGAACCAGGAGACTCAGACCTGTGGGTAGAACCAGGAGACTCAGACCCGGAGGGTAGAACCAGGAGACTCAGACCCGGGGGGTAGAACCAGGAGACTCAGACCTGGGGGGTAGAACCAGGAGACTCAGACCTGGGGGGTAGAACCAGGAGACTCAGACCTGGGGGGTAGAACCAGGAGACTGACTCACACCTGTGGTTGTAGAACCAGGACACTCACAGCTGGGGGGTAGAACCAGGAGACTCACACCTGGGGGGTGGAACCAGGAGACTTAGACCTGGGGGGTAGAACCAGCAGAGTCAGACCTGGGGGGTAGAACCAGGAGACTCAGATCTGGGGGGTAACCAGGAGACTCAGACCTGGGGGGTAGAACCAGGAGACTCACACCTGGGGGGTAGAACCAGGAGACTCAGACCTGGGGGGTAGAACCAGGAGACTCAGACCTGGGGGTAGAACCAGGAGACTCAGACCTGGGGGGTAGAACCAGGAGACTCAGACCTGGTGGGTAGAACCAGGAGACTCAGACCTGGGGGGTAGAACCAGGAGACTCGGACCTGATACAGATGTTCTCGCCGGAAATGTCTCAAAGTGGATTCCCTTGCAAATGCACACTTTGTTGAGCAAAGACTAAAATGTGCACGCTGCAATGTTTCCACGGGAAAGACATCTGGGCGGAGCTGTGTCAGATTGTCCTCCTGACGTTATTGAATCACAATTAGAACTTCACGTTCTGATAAGACGTGCATGTGTATAAACCGTAGTCTGCCTATGACATTACATTAGTTGTATTTATAACTAGGCATCATGATTTGAGTTTAGAAATCAGCATCACGCAGTAGTTAGCGTCTTGTCGATTGGTTGTTTGTGCTCCGTGCTCAACCTGAGTCATTCAGCTGAAGGGAAACCTGCTTGCTGAGTCTCGTCCAGTTTGCTATCTTGGTGTCGAGGATCCTTTTCCTTCCTGACAGTCGGATGTGTTTTCCCTTCAGTGTTGCGTCATCAACGCAGCGACTCGCTCAATGAGCAGCTGTTCACCCACTTGGACCTCAGGTGAAATCTTTTTTTATGTCAGGTCTGAACAACTGAGCGATCCTTAGGGGAATTGTTTTATCTTTGCAGTGCATGTGTGATGGGGGGCATCTGGGTTCCTCCTAAGGTCTCTCTGGATGAGGACTGTTTTCTTCTTCTCCCTAAATAACTAAAATGTGATGTTCCAGTTTCTCCTCGCTGTGCAGCAGAGGCATCACACTGAGCTCAGGTCACTAGTGAAGGCAGTCAGGCAGGACGTCTCGGAGCCACTGTCCACGTCACGGTGCGTCTGATCAGTGCACGAGAAAACCTCCTTATAACTTTCACCTTAAAGTAAAGCAATGTGATGATGATGATGATGATGATGATGATGATGATGATGATGATGATGATGATGATGATTAAATAAAGAACAGAAACACAATCTGACTTTACAAGAAGAAGTGTAGCAGAGACACTTCAGAACAGAGACACTTCAGGACAGAGACACTTCAGAACAGAGACACTTCAGGACAGAGACACTTCAGTACAGAGACACTTCAGAACAGAGACACTTCAGAACAGAGACACTTCAGGACAGAGACACTTCAGAACAGAGACACTTCAGAACAGAGACACTTCAGTACAGAGACACTTCAGGACAGAGACACTTCAGAACAGAGACACTTCAGGACAGAGACACTTCAGAACAGAGACACTTCAGTACAGAGACACTTCAGAACAGAGACACTTCAGAACAGAGACACTTCAGGACAGAGACACTTCAGAACAGAGACACTTCAGAACAGAGACACTTCAGTACAGAGACACTTCAGGACAGAGACACTTCAGAACAGAGACACTTCAGGACAGAGACACTTCAGAACAGAGAAACTTCAGGACAGAGACACTTCAGGACAGAGACACTTCAGAACAGAGACACTTTCAGTATACTTAGAGACACTTCAGTAACAGAGACACTTCAGGACAGAGACACTTCAGTACAGAGACACTTCAGAACAGAGACACTTCAGAACAGAGACACTTCAGTACAGAGACACTTCAGAACAGAGACACTTCAGAACAGAGACACTTCAGTACAGAGACACTTCAGCACAGAGACACTTCAGAACAGAGACACTTCAGGACAGTTTGAGCTGCTTGAATCCCTCTGGTGTTTCCTCTGCCTCCGGTGTTTCCTCTCCCTCCGGTGTTTCCTCTGCCTCCGGTGTTTCCTCTCCCTCCGGTGTTTCCTCTGCCTCCGGTGTTTCCTCTGCCCTAACCAAAGCCAGGTCCTTCCACTGAGGTGACCTCCATGCTGACGCCCTCACACTCACATTCACACGTGATGATATTATAAAGGGGAGAATGTGCAGTGATAACGAGCTCGCTTATTTCACAGCTACATAATAAACCAAGGACTTGACTCACAATGTTTGTTATGAAGGATGTAATTGATTTCAGAAAGCGTTGTGGTTTCTTCTCCTCTCTGCTGGCGATGAACCAGAGTATTCTCAAACAGGCTGGCTGCATACACCAGGTGGACGTAGCAGCAAAGATTACACTGGGAGCCTGTGGAATCAAATGTATCCTACAAGGGCGTGAACTTCTGCAATTATATTTAATTTGGTTTCAAATCAACATTTATTAGGAAAAATGTGAAGCGATGTTAACGGATGGGAACCCAGCTTCCCCAAATCTCTTTCTTTTTGGTGTCTATATACGCTGGGATCCGGAGTCATGGATGATCCTGCGGTCCTGTGTCCTGCATCGCGAGCCCTGGATCTTGAGTCGTGGCTGTGGTCCTGGATCATAGGTCCTGGATGGATATCCTCGTGGATTCATCTTCCTATTATACACACATGCATTTCCAAACATTTGGACTACCTATGTTACAAATGTATTATCTTTTCAATTTACACACGGCATCTATTGCACGTCTGTCCGTCCTGGGAGAGGGATCCCTCCTCTGTTGCTCTCCCTGAGGTTTCTCCCATGTTCCCTTTAAACTGTGGGTTTTCTTCGGGAAGTTTTTCCTTGTACGATGTGAGGGTCTAAGGACAGAGGGTCTAAGGACAGAGGGTCTAAGGACAGAGGGTCTAAGGGCAGAGGGTCTAAGGGCAGAGGGTGTCGTATTGTCATTCTGATATTCTGTACACACTGTGAAGACGACTGAGACAAATGTAACATTTGTGATATTGGGCTATATAAATAAACATTGATTGATTGATGGGCAAATGACACTAATATCACAGCTGTGTGGATTCACATGTGTATCAAAATGACAGTGTGGGGTTACAAGCAGCGCCTGTCTCCGTCTTTCATCGTGAAACCGGCCTTTAAAGATAGATACTCAAATAGGTTTGTCATTTTTACATAAAGTAATAGTAATTAGTTGCAGCTTTATTGTGGACACAGTCGTTTAGAAGAAAAAGCATAAAGGATATCATAATGTATGTTATTTGATTAAACTCTCTCACACTAACACATGTTAAAAGGTGTCTGCAGCGTTCAGAGGAGGAACAGATGTATTCAGAAATACACCTCTCTCGGCATCTGGACGCATCGTTCCTGATTTCCCAGAATGCTTTGCATGTTTACAGACATGCTGCTCAGTGCTAAGTGGGTCAGCTTCCCCACTCTCAGGGCCTTTCTCATCTCACTAATTCCCCCTCCTCGACTCCTCTGTCCTCCGGTAGTGACCCGGAAATGGATTTCAGCGCACCATGTTGAAGGACATCTCATTTCTCTGACCGCCTGCTGCTTCCCCTCCTCTCTCCTTGGTTCCCCTCCTCTCTCCTCGGTTCCCCTCCTCTCTCCTTGGTTCCACTCCTCTCTCCTCGGCTCCCCTCCTCTCTCCTTGGTTCCACTCCTCGATTCCTCCGCTCGCATCTCCCTGTGGGCGGGACTAAGACACGAGGATAGGAGTCGAGGAGGGGAGTTAGAGAAATGAGAAAGGCCCTCAGTATCTCACCTGGACTGATACAATGCACTTCTTATTCTACATTTAACAAATCACATAAATGACCACTTTTATGGCGTTTTATAAAAAGTCCCAAAGGTGTGTTATTGTTTTTATGATTCGTGCACTTGCATCGTGTATATTTGATCCTCCGCTGTGTGTGAAGACCTTGTGTGTTATATTCAAAGTGTTCTGTAATGTTATGTTTGTTGTAATGCTGTTGTTGTCTCTTCCTTAACGAGTTCAATAAGAGGCCATTATTAATATGATCGTTGTTAATGATGAAAGGAAAGTGAGCAATAATAAAACGGTTAAGGAGAAACCTCTGATGTGATTTCTGGATCTGAACGCTTGGTTTTTAATGTGTTTCTGTTTAATGACATCAGACATGGTGGTACATGTATCCTCCTCTCAGTTTACAGTTTTAACGTGTGTGTGTGTGTTCACACTGCCCTCTAGTGGAACTGTACAGTCGTCACACTGCAGAATTTCTTTTCTGAATCTGAAACTCAGGCAGCTTGGCTTTAATTAAAGAGGCCCTGTTCTGCTTGTAGGGGTGTCCCCTCTCCTGTAGTGTGTGCTGTTGGTTTGGGTGCATGTAAATGGTCTGCAGACGCTCAAATCCCTGTGTGGAGTTGATCTCCCCCTGTCTGAAACGCCTCCATTGGACTTCTTTGTTTACTTCCTGAACATGGTGACATCACTGTGGAACACTCAGACTTCTTTTGGCTAGCGCTCCAACACATTGTACCTGATAGGCTAAGGGGCGGGACATCTCTAAGCGGTTGACCAATCACAACAGAGCCGGCCAGCAGAGCAGATTTGAAATGACATGACACGTTACACCCATCTTCATGTTGATGATTGAAGCTGTAATTGGGTTATTCAACCAAATATAGATTTTCTAAACTCATCCAAAGTTGAAACATTAGTATTTTTTGTTTTTTTAAATTAAAACGAAGTCCACATTCAAGCCTTCTACATTTTTTAAGATCTGAAACCGCTGCATCTTTTTTTAAATTATATTTAAACCATTCATATTATTTTTTTATGTATGGAGATTTTTCTTTACTAAACAAACAAAATCCTAATTTAAAAAACATTTGACATTAGGACGATAAGAGGTGTTGATACACGCAGCCTTCATGCTACTGTCCATCGTTAAGGGCGTAGCTTGGAGGTAATGGATCGATGCAGGACTTGTTCTGGATTTCTAAAGGACTGTGGGAGAAATGTGAAATGGATTAAATCAACAGTGTTCATTTTACTCAACCACAGGTTAGGATTTTTTTTGCAGCAGCTCTTAATTTTCCCAGAGCTCTAATATTGAAACAAGACCCAGACCTGAGTGTAGACCTACTAACTGTGTGTGTGTGTGTGTGTGTCAGCCGTGTTCAGTCTGAGGATTTGTTTGTGCCCTGATCATCTGGAGACCCTCGCCCTGATGTCAGCTCCATCAGTAACACACACACACACAGTAACACTCAGCAACAGACACACACACAACCCAGCAACAGACACACGCTCACACCGTAACACACTCAGCAATAGACACACGCACTCACTAACAGACACACACTCACACACGCTCAGTAACAGACACACACTCACACAACCCAGCAACAGACACTCAGCAACAGACACACGCTCACACCGTAACACACTCAGCAATAGACACACACTCACTAACAGACACACACTCAGTAACAGACACACTCACACACGCTCAGTAACAGACACACTCACTAACAGACACACACTCACACAACCCAGCAACAGACACTCAGTAACAGACACACTCACACACCGTCAGTAACAGACACACACACACAGTAACACACTCAGCAATAGACACACGCACTCACACACCGTCAGTATCAGACACACACACAGCAACAGAGGGAGCAAAACATGTTTTCCTGCTGCTGGGGGTATTTATAGGCTGATAACGGCATGTGTCCTTCACGTTGCAGCATGGACGCACGTTTTCACATTCAGGCCAAACTCCTGAAATAACAAGTGAGAGACGTTCCCAAATAAAACTCTGCGGAGGTTTGGAATAACAAAAATGAGTTTTATTAAGACAACAAAAAAAGGCCCTGAATAACTCAGGAACATGATCAGATACTTCGGTACGAAGCGGTGACGGCAGTCTTTCTTTTACGCCGAGACAAATACAAAAAACAAACTCAGAAGGAATTCCAAAAAGGTGAAAGCACCACAGGTGACGGCCGACCTTTCACAAACAAGGTTACATCACTGAAAGCCCCCCACATGTCTGATGAAATGGATCGAGAGGAGCAATGTGGAGCTGCTGTTGACCGAGGTTCAGGGGGGTCCTGCGTTGAATGCCAACAGAAAAGACCCCTGAACAACCCGATTTGAAATGAAATGAGGAGGGGTCACTTCCTCTCTGCACAGCAGCTATTAACACCCAGCATTAGATTGTAAACAAAATGGGACTTCTAACCGCCCAACCCCCATCATAACAGTCTGCCACAGCAGGGAATGGCTAGAAATACCTCCCAACCCCCCTTTCGAAACCACACTAAGAAGTGAACCAGTTTTGCGTTCCTGTGCCTCGACCATTCATCTCATAGAAAAACAACCCATTGTTCAGGAGTCACAGAAAACACACAACATGTGTATTTCCACCCAACATCTCAGGGAGGATGACAGTAGCCTTCGGAAGGGTGAAATAAACGTCCTGCTAATGAAAAGTCCTCAAAGTGTTCCTGGGGTCCAGAGAAGCACCGGGGGAATTCAAACGCAAACAACTGGCCAGCTGACGTAACAAAGGACAGCCTGGGGGGGATTAGAAAACGTAGCTACCAGTCCTGTGACATTAACATCTGTGTGGTCGGCGGTTCTTCATCAGGACGACACGGTGTCCCCACAGTCCTGCAGCCGCTTCACGGCCTCTTTGATCAGGTTCCCGGACAGCAGCAGCTCCTGCAGCAGCCGGTGCGGGTCGTCCTGCTCCACGGCCAGCCTCTTCCTGCTCCACGGCTTCATTTGGTCCCAGTCCTGGTTGGGGATGTTGTAGGGGTTTGCCCTGCTGCTGGCCCTCCGGATCCGCATGCAGCAGCCGTGTTTCTGCGCCGGAGCCCCCCCGCTGCTGCTCGCTTTCCCCCCGCAGGACGCGCTCTGTTTCAGGCTCTGTTTCTGGCTGCTGGTGCTGTGCAACTGCAGCGCCTCGCCGATCTTAATCACCAGCGCGTCCATCTCCTCGGAGTCCACGGTGACGGACTGCTCCAGGAAGATGTAGTCCTCCTTCCGACACGGCATTGTGGCGGCTTTTCGCTGTGTTTTCAGGCTGTTTTCGGGGTGTTTTCTCGAGTTTCGTCGCCTGAGAGCCGCTACTTGCTCTCACCAAGCCGCTCGGCAGGAACCGACAACCCGATTTGATTTGTAAACAATGGGTGACGCGTTCTGGACTGTACCAAGTTCCCTGCAGCGGGGAGGGGCGTTTTTTGAACAAAAATAAAGTAAATTGCTATCACGCAATGAACTACTTCATACCATTTTATAATTCCACAACATTATTCACAACTATGCAACGCAACGAGTACATTGAAATTCTTGCTTTACGATATAAGCGTTGATTTAATTTCCCGCTTCAACACGGAATCCCCGCAGCGTTGGACCGGCCCTTCAGACGGACATTACATAAGTGATAACTGCTGCTGTCTGTCCAGGCAAAACAAACAAAGGGCTCCTTCTTTATACACCCACATTAAATCACAATCATAACACCATATTTTTATTTCATACGCATCCAAACATGGTGCTTTGTGAACCAGCTCATGCCGTGTTAAGAATATATGTCGAAATTAATTAATGATCGACTCAAAGCCAGTGTTATGAAATGAGGCGACCCTTGATTCAGCCATAATATGTTCACTACTGATACACACATTATGTCTACATTGCATTAAGATAGAGTCACACATTATGATGACTGTAAAGAAACTGATTTAAGCCCGTTTATATAGAAATAGTCTGAATGACTTTGTATACTGTAGGGTAGCTTGTGAACTTACTCCAGTGTGTCTGTGCCTGAACACCAGAGGTATTGTTAATAACCAGCTGAATGGGTGAGAACACTTGGCGGTGATCGGAGTGTGAATCAGAAGGCAGCGTTCACACACCAACAATAGGAGAGAGGGTGTGTGTGTGTGGGAGAACACGGTGTACGTTTCTCTTTCTGAGAAACAGCGGCCTAAACCTGATGCTCCAGTCAGAGAGAGCCCACATGCCCATATAGGGAGCTACTATCACTCACCACGTGGTGCCACAGCCAATCAGAGGGCAGGCTGGGCTGTGTCTCAATGGCAGGGAGGTTGTGGCGGTTGGGAGAGATAGCAACATGTGAGAAAAAGATAACACCTCCACCAAAAGGTCACAATAAGCAGTTGATGGCATATTTATGAAGTATATTTTCATTTTGATTGTAAAGCAGAATCAGACATGCTTTATTCGTCCCATCGGGGAAATGTTGCTAAAGCAAAGGGATGTGCAGATAAAAGATTACAAATAGAGTAATGATAATCTCAATGTGTTGGCCAACCGTCATGTTGGGCGTGATGATGTTTAGACACTTCTTAGCAACATCTGTTTTTAAATTCACCAGTGGGGGATTTACTGACATATTTGATGTCGTAAAATTAAAAATCTCTTCAGCTCGTGTTAACCACAGACCTTATTTCAGTTTAACAGCCAACACATTCAGAAAAGCGTTGGACAGGGGACAGGATGTGCTGAAAGCTGACTCATTCCTGCTCTGTTGAATCAAGATGCAAGCACACTTCAATAAGATAAACCCAGATAAGTGTAGAAAATAAGTAGCAGCATTATAAAAAATAAATGAACTGTAAAAGTATTGAACAACCAGTATTAACATTCATACATTGTATAACAGGTGTTTGTTGCACAGTGTTATTACACGTGTTGCATTACAGGCAGAGTCATTGCACGTAACTGTTCTAAAGGCTGCATCACAGTCAAAGGGTGTCCTTTTGCTAATAAACCACACTGTGCTAGCTCTCTAACAGTCGCTTCCCAACTCGAGGAAGTGAGCTGGCAGAAAAGTGGGTCACACACTTCCTCCTCTCTTTCATGTGTTCCTGCCTGTGAGTCAGCGCCGATGGTAAACACCACTGATACAATTCCTGTTTGTGTGCAACAGCAGCTGCTCGCTCTCATGGTCCCTGAACACACCACAACAACGGGAAGGCTGTGACCTCACCTCCTTTTATCCTTTTATTGTTTGTGTGTGTGGTGTGTCTGTGACCTCCTCCCTGTTTGTGTGTGTGAGACATAAACAATTCTGTGAAGTGTCCTCACTTACAGTCTGTTTATCTGTTTACAGTCCACATTTTATTTTTTGAACATATATTATTAAAACATAGCCTTTATTCTACTGTCAATTATTTGTGGTTTTAACTCACTCACGTCACATGTTTAGATTACATAGATGTTTAAGCTTAGATTTGAATGATTGTTTATTGATGGAAGTGCTCATGATTTGCTCCTCGACGGTCAGAAGGGTTTTGAAAGTTTCTTCATTTTATAAATTGTCTACATTTCGTTCAATCCCACTTAGACGCTTCCCTGCTGCCACAAACACTCACTTGAGCACCTAATGTGGATTAATCCGCCGCTAAAAGTAGACCCCAAAACCTTCTGTTTGTCTGATAAAAACAACAGTCATCAGCTGTTTATCCCCGAGTTTAAAGCAACACAACTATCGGAACATATTGGATGAAGGAAGTGGACAGTATTAGGAGAAGAAGCAGCATGTCGTTTTTCAACAGGAAGAACAACATTGAATATTTACAGCTTCATCCTTTAAAAGCTAGCTCTTGTGAAAGTACTTTCTTAAGTTTGTTCTCGACTCCATAAAGTTTGGGCAGCTATTCTGGGCCGTGACTGATCTGTATCTTTAAACCACACTGTCTTTAAACTTCCCATTTGGGATCATGAGGTCCAAACTCTACTGCGGCCTGAAGCCGGGGAGCTGAATGGAGAGCGAGCGGAAAAGAAAACAGGCCTTTCAGCCCGAGGTTCAACTTTGATAGCAGTTGGAGGGCGGCCAGCAGCTGGGGTTCAGAGGGTTCTGCATTCAGAGAGAGAGAGAGAGAGAGAGAGAGAGAGAGAGAGAGGGAGAGAGAGAGAGAGAGAGGAGAGAGAGAGAGAGAGAGAGAGAGAGAGAGAGAGGGGGGGGGTGAGAGAGAGTGATGGAGAGGGAGAGAGAGAGAGAGAGGGGGTGAGAGGGTGAGAGAGAGAGGGAGAGAGAGAGGGAGAGGGAGAGGGAGAGAGAGAGGGTGAGAGAGGCCATCCTCACCCTCTCTCTCAGAGGAATGTGAGGAGGCAGCACATGGCAGGAAGTAAGATCAAAGGTCTTATTTGTTGCTGTGCTGAGAGCCTGCAGGCCTGTGTTGTAAACATGCACAGAAACATCATCACAGCCTCAGTTATTATTAACAGCAAAATCAAGAGAAAGGTTATTGTTGTTGTTCCTGAAGCAAATACGTTCCTACACGACACTGAAAGGTTAAAGAGTCCTCTCCTGCTGATGTTCAGGTGTATATCAGTATGTCGTGTCTCTACTTTAAAGAGTCCTCTCCTGCTGATGTTCAGGTGTATATCAGTATGTAGTGTCTCTACTTTAAAGAGTCCTCTCCTGCTGATGTTCAGGTGTATATCAGTATGTAGTGTCTCTACTTTAAAGAGTCCTCTCCTGCTGATGTTCAGGTGTATATCAGTATGTAGTGTCTCTACTTTAAAGAGTCCTCTCCTGCTGATGTTCAGGTGTATATCAGTATGTAGTGTCTCTACTTTAAAGAGTCCTCTCCTGCTGATGTTCAGGTGTATATCAGTATGTAGTGTCTCTACTTTAAAGAGTCCTCTCCTGCTGATGTTCAGGTGTATATCAGTATGTAGTGTCTCTACTTTAAAGAGTCCTCTCCTGCTGATGTTCAGGTGTATATCAGTATGTAGTGTCTCTACTTTAAAGAGTCCTCTCCTGCTGATGTTCAGGTGTATATCAGTATGTAGTGTCTCTACTTTAAAGAGTCCTCTCCTGCTGATGTTCAGGTGTATATCAGTATGTAGTGTCTCTACTTTAAAGAGTCCTCTCCTGCTGATGTTCAGGTGTATATCAGTATGTAGTGTCTCTACTTTAAAGAGTCCTCTCCTGCTGATGTTCAGGTGTATATCAGTATGTAGTGTCTCTACTTTAAAGAGTCCTCTCCTGCTGATGTTCAGGTGTATATCAGTATGTAGTGTCTCTACTTTAAAGAGTCCTCTCCTGCTGATGTTCAGGTGTATATCAGTATGTAGTGTCTCTACTTTAAAGAGTCCTCTCCTGCTGATGTTCAGGTGTATATCAGTATGTAGTGTCTCTACTTTAAA
>JAPTMU010000219.1:37500-117500 GCA_028583405.1 Pogonophryne albipinna
GAAAATAAGCGATTGTCAAACAAACGTTTCTGATACTGACACGTTGAGTTCAGCAGGATAATCTCCACATATTAACACCACTTTATGATTTATGAATTAAAAAGCTAATGTTGGGCTATAAAGGAACTACAGCACGGTCACACGACTTCACGTCACCACCGCTAAACTAAAGGAGGTTAACGTTGGGCTATAAAGGAACTACAGCACGGTCACACGACTTCACGTCACCACCGCTAAACTAAAGGAGGTTAACGTTGGGCTATAAAGGAACTACAGCACGGTCACATGACTTCACGTCACCACCGCTAAGCTAAAGGTGGCTAATGTTGGGCTATAAAGGAACTACAGCACGGCCACATGACTTCATGTCTCCACCGCTAAGCTAAAGGTGGCTAATGTTGGGCTATAAAGGAACTACAGCACGGTCACCTGACTTCACGTCACCACCGCTAAGCTAAAGGTGGCTAATGTTGGGCTATAAAGGAACTACAGCACGGTCACATGACTTCACGTCACCACCGCTAAGCTAAAGGAGGCTAATGTTGGGCTATAAAGGAACTACAGCACGGTCACATGACTTCACGTCACCACCGCTAAGCTAAAGGCGGCTAATGTTGGGCTATAAAGGAACTACAGCACGGTCACATGACTTCACGTCACCACCGCTAAGCTAAAGGAGGCTAATATTGGGCTATAAAGGAACTACAGCACGGTCACATGACTTCACGTCACCACCGCTAAGCTAAAGGTGGCTAAAACTAAAAGCTAATGGAAAAAATCCTTTAGATTTTTGTTGAGGGAACCAGGGAGATGCACTGTTTTCTGTGAATATAATATTTATCATATTCAGAGTTGCAGTGATGTGTTTCCGACACAATTAAAAAAAATATATACATCATAAATCCAAATATATATATATTTATCTTTATATATATATACATGTTCTCTTTAATTTCAGATGCGTACTTTTTTAACCGTGTCCTGGGTTCTATAAAAAAAGAATGAATTAGCCAAATACACACACACACACACACACACACACACACACACACACACACACACACACACACACACACACACACACACACACACACACACACACACACACACACACACACACACACACACACACACACACACACACACAAACACACACACTAACACACACACACACACAGATGGACCTGCTGCCCTCTGTTATTTGATCGAGTATCGCTCCAGAAGGAGGGCACTAGAGAGAGAGAGAGAGAGAGAGAGAGAGAGAGAGAGCAGGAGGAGGAGGAGGAGGAGGAGAGTGAAACACCAAAACACTAAAGCAATAACAACAGTAATTATTGATGTAAAACAGCGGCTTTTTAATAATTATTTTCAGCCAAATATACCCTGAACAACCCAACTCATTTTTTGCTTTTATAAAAAAGTTACATTATGTAATTCTTTAGTGGATCCTGAAGGCAGCATCTCCCTGGTCCAATGGGAGTCCTCCATGTGATTTTGTGTTATTGCAGAAAATAAGCGATTGTCAAACAAACGTTTCTGATACTGACACGTTGAGTTCAGCAGGATAATCTCCACATATTAACACCACTTTATGATTTATGAATTAAAAAGCTAATGTTGGGCTATAAAGGAACTACAGCACGGTCACATGACTTCACGTCACCACCGCTAAACTAAAGGAGGTTAACGTTGGGCTATAAAGGAACTACAGCACGGTCACATGACTTCACGTCACCACCGCTAAGCTAAAGGTGGCTAATGTTGGGCTATAAAGGAACTACAGCACGGCCACATGACTTCACGTCTCCACCGCTAAGCTAAAGGTGGCTAATGTTGGGCTATAAAGGAACTACAGCACGGTCACCTGACTTCACGTCACCACCGCTAAGCTAAAGGTGGCTAATGCTGGGCTATAAAGGAACTACAGCACGGTCACATGACTTCACGTCACCACCGCTAAGCTAAAGGTGGCTAATGTTGGACTATAAAGGAACTACAGCACGGTCACATGACTTCACGTCACCACCGCTAAGCTAAAGGAGGCTAATGTTGGACTATAAAGGAACTACAGCACGGTCACATGACTTCACGTCACCACCGCTAAGCTAAAGGAGGCTAATGTTGGGCTATAAAGGAACTACAGCACGGTCACATGACTTCACGTCACCACCGCTAAGCTAAAGGCGGCTAATGTTGGGCTATAAAGGAACTACAGCACGGTCACATGACTTCACGTCACCACCGCTAAGCTAAAGGAGGCTAATGTTGGGCTATAAAGGAACTACAGCACGGTCACATGACTTCACGTCACCACCGCTAAGCTAAAGGCGGCTAATGTTGGGCTATAAAGGAACTACAGCACGGTCACATGACTTCACGTCACCACCGCTAAGCTAAAGGAGGCTAATGTTGGGCTATAAAGGAACTACAGCACGGTCACATGACTTCACGTCACCACCGCTAAGCTAAAGGAGGCTAATGTTGGGCTATAAAGGAACTACAGCACGGTCACATGACTTCACGTCACCACCGCTAAGCTAAAGGCGGCTAATGTTTGGCTATAAAGGAACTACAGCACGGTCACATGACTTCACGTCACCACCGCTAAGCTAAAGGCAGCTAAAACTAAAAGCTAATGGAAAAAATCCTTTAGATTTTTGTTGAGGGAACCAGGGAGATGCACTGTTTTCTGTGAATATAATATTTATCATATTCAGAGTTGCAGTGATGTGTTTCCGACACAATTAAAAAAAATATATACATCATAAATCCAAATATATATATATTTATCTTTATATATATATACATGTTCTCTTTAATTTCAGATGCATACTTTTTTAACCGTGTCCTGGGTTCTATAAAAAAAGAATGAATTAGCCAAATACACACACACACACACACACACACACACACACACACACACACACACACACACACACACACACACACACACACACACACACACACACACACACACACACTAACACACACACACACACACACAGATGGACCTGCTGCCCTCTGTTATTTGATCGAGTATCGCTCCAGAAGGAGGGCACTAGAGAGAGAGAGAGAGAGAGAGAGAGAGAGAGAGCAGGAGGAGGAGGAGGAGGAGGAGAGTGAAACACCAAAACACTAAAGCAATAACAACAGTAATTATTGATGTAAAACAGCGGCTTTTTAATAATTATTTTCAGCCAAATATACCCTGAACAACCCAACTCATTTTTTGCTTTTATAAAAAAGTTACATTATGTAATTCTTTAGTGGATCCTGAAGGCAGCATCTCCCTGGTCCAATGGGAGTCCTCCATGTGATTTTGTGTTATTGCAGAAAATAAGCGATTGTCAAACAAACGTTTCTGATACTGACACGTTGAGTTCAGCAGGATAATCTCCAAATATTAACACCACTTTATGATTTATGAATTAAAAAGCTAATGTTGGGCTATAAAGGAACTACAGCACGGTCACACGACTTCACGTCACCACCGCTAAACTAAAGGAGGTTAACGTTGGGCTATAAAGGAACTACAGCACGGTCACATGACTTCACGTCACCACCGCTAAGCTAAAGGTGGCTAATGTTGGGCTATAAAGGAACTACAGCACGGCCACATGACTTCATGTCTCCACCGCTAAGCTAAAGGTGGCTAATGTTGGGCAATAAAGGAACTACAGCACGGTCACCTGACTTCACGTCACCACCGCTAAGCTAAAGGTGGCTAATGCTGGGCTATAAAGGAACTACAGCACGGTCACATGACTTCACGTCACCACCGCTAAGCTAAAGGTGGCTAATGCTGGGCTATAAAGGAACTACAGCACGGTCACATGACTTCACGTCACCACCGCTAAGCTAAAGGTGGCTAATGTTGGACTATAAAGGAACTACAGCACGGTCACATGACTTCACGTCACCACCACTAAGCTAAAGGAGGCTAATGTTGGGCTATAAAGGAACTACAGCACGGTCACATGACTTCACGTCACCACCGCTAAGCTAAAGGCGGCTAATGTTGGGCTATAAAGGAACTACAGCACGGTCACATGGCTTCACATCACCACCGCTAAGCTAAAGGCAGCTAAAACTAAAAGCTAATGGAAAAAATCCTTTAGATTTTTGTTGAGGGAACCAGGGAGATGCACTGTTTTCTGTGAATATAATATTTATCATATTCAGAGTTGCAGTGATGTGTTTCCGACACAATTAAAAAAAATATATACATCATAAATCCAAATATATATATATTTATCTTTATATATATATACATGTTCTCTTTAATTTCAGATGCGTACTTTTTTAACCGTGTCCTGGGTTCTATAAAAAAAGAATGAATTAGCCAAATACACACACACACACACACACACACACACACACACACACACACACACACACACACACACACACACACACACACACACACACACACACACACACACACACACACACACACACACACACACAGATGGACCTGCTGCCCTCTGTTATTTGATCGAGTATCGCTCCAGAACCCCCCCCCCCCCCCCCTCACTACTGATAGACTCTCTCCAAGTTCCAGAATAAACACAGACTCTGTTCAGGTTTAAAAATAACACGTGGAAACGTGACAACATTATGTTTTGCCCTCTAACACGATTACACGCTGGTGGCACCAAATCCACAACCTATTAAAAAGTGCCTTTGAGAATCCAGTACGGTAATGTGAGGCTTCTGGATTTAAAATATATAGAGTATGTGGGTATCTTTAGTACAAACTTCTATCTTTGAGTTTCCACGAACTGTTTTCTCTCTGAGACAATTTAGTGCACTTTTTCCAAGAGTAAGTAAGAGAAACAAAGTTTGCAGAGGATGAAAACATATTTTAGACATTTGTGGGTAATTTAGTTAGAATTATAAATTAAAATACATCTTTAAATGATTGACAATCGATGACATCATTATTTTACTTCATGAAAAGATCTGTATAAATTGTTGAAGGCATATATATTTCTGTAGTCGGACTCTGAAGGCATCGTCTCTCTGGTCCAATGGATTAAAAAGCTAATGTTGGGCTTTGAAGGAACTACAGCACGGTCACATGACTTCACGTCACCACCGCTAAGCTAAAGGTGGCTAATGTTGGGCTATAAAGGAACTACAGCACGGTCACATGACTTCACGTCACCACCGCTAAGCTAAAGGAGGCTAATGTTGGGCTATAAAGGAACTACAGCACGGTCACATGTCTTCACGTCACCACCGCTAAGCTAAAGGAGGCTAATGATGGCTCACCGGTCCCTAGCCCGCTAGCTAGCTAGCATTGTCGGACCTAGCAGGCTGCTACCTAGATGCTCCTCGGCTCCCTGAAGTCTGCTGAGCTAACATTTCTGTCTCCACCCCAACTCCACCCTAACTCCACCCTAACTCCGCGGCTCGTGTGGGTCTTCCCATCCCGCTGCGATCAGCCGGCTTTCCCGCTGACATCGTCTCTCCCTGCCGCCTACAGCCGGTGGCTATCAAGCTAGCTAACCAGCTAGTAGGCTGGTCACCCGGCTCCCACTCTGCACCAGGCTGTCAGCCCCTCCTACGATTCTCCTCTGGAAACCACTGGAATTATTCTCCTGATATGCTGTGGATTATAATTCTCATTTTATCTGGACTCACACCGCTCCTTCTTCCACGGTCATCCGGCTCCTGGTCTCTGCTGCCCGGGTCCCCAGCATTAGCTAGCTCCGTGCTAGCGCCACTTCACCGGATCATGCCGCCGCTCTACTCCCTGTCAGATCTCCACTCCTTTAATAACCGCCTGCGTCCGGACTGCATGGACATCCTCGCAGATAATGAAATACTCCGCAAACGCCGTCCTCCACACAGAGGCTCTGGCCGTAAGTTTTTATTTCATTCCACGTCTCCACACTCCATCCCGTCCATTCGGTCCTGTCACACGCCCACACTACGCCATCACAACAAACAACACGTGAATCTGACCAATCTCCTTCCACTCCCCCGGTCCACACAACCCCCCCCAATGCAACGTCACCTCAGAGCAGCCCTGCTCAACACACGCTCCATCCACAATAAAAGCCACATTCTAAATGAATTCATTAAAGACAATAACCTGGACTTTCTGTATCTGACCGAAACATGGCAAAAACCCCTGGACTATTTTTCTTTAAATCAAATCACCCCAGCAGGATTCACATACATTGACAAACCTCGACCACAAGGGCGGGGTGGTGTTATAGCTGCTATTATCAGAAAGGAAATAAAAGCTACCATAATCCCCATCCCTGATGTTTCTTCATTTGAACACCTGATCTTTAAACTCTCTGGTCCCACTCCCCTGGTCACAGCCATGATCTACCGTCCCCCGAAGCCAAACCCCTCCTTTCTCTCCGACCTCTCTGACATTCTCACTCAGCTTTCTGCCATATCCCATCTGTTCTCCTCTTAGGTGATTTTAACATTCATGTTGACGACCCGACCTGCAAATATGCCTCTGAATTTAAGGAAACCCTTCACTGCTGCAACTTCTCTCAGCATATCAACTTCCCAACACACAGCCGTGGTCACATCCTGGACTTGGTCTGCTCCACTGGTCTCACCATCCATCATCTGTCCAGCCTCAATCTCCACATCTCTGATCACCTGGCCATCATCATGGACATCAACATCCCCATCCCTGCCCAAAAGCAAAAACGCACAATAACCTACAGAAATCTCAAATCCATCTCACCTTCAGCAATCACTGCCTCCATTACCTGCAAGATGTCTGTCTCCCCCCCCCCCACTTTCTGAAAACCCATCTGAACTTGTGGACTGTTATAACAGCACCCTCTCCTTCTGTCTCAATGAACTGGCCCCCACAACAAAAAAAAATTCTCTTTCATACACTCCGCCCCCTGGTATACCCCTGAACTCCGCCAAATGAAATCAAGGAAACGTCAACTTGAACGCCAACACAAGAAAACCACACTAACAGTCCATCTTCAAATCTACAAAGACTATCTCCAGCAGTACAGTAACGCACTCAAAGCAGCCCGGTCTAATTACTACTCACAACTCATTCATTCTGGCTCCAGCAACCCCAAGCGTCTGTTCTCCACCATCAGCAAACTTCTCAAACCCTGTGACAACGCCACCTCATCCTTCACCACCGAACAGTGCAACTCCTTCCTCTCGTTTTTCCAAACCAAAATCAGCAACATTTACAGCAATCTGACACCCTCATCAGCACCCCCCACCTCCCCTCCTGGCTCCCCCCCTTCACCTCACAGCCCCTGTCCCACTTCTCCCCTGTGACCCCCATGCAACTGTCCGACTTCATGACTGGAATTAACTCCACCTGCACACTTGACCCAATGCCCTCCAAATGTGTTAAAGAGAGCCTTCCTGCCATCTCCCAACTCATTGCCACCATCATTAACTCCTCCCTCAGATCTGGATCAGTTCCCCCCTCTCTCAAACTGGCTGCTGTCACACCCATTCTCAAAAGACCTGGACTCACACCTGACATCATGTCCAACTTCCGGCCCATCTCAAATCTCCCCTTTCTGTCAAAAATACTTGAACGTGTCGTTGCCTCACAACTTAAAGCCCACCTCAGCTCCAATGACCTCTTTGAGCCATTTCAATCCGGTTTCCGATCAAAACACAGCACCGAAACAGCTCTTCTCAAAATCACAAACGACCTCCTCCTCTCCTCTGACTCCGGCAACCTTAACATCCTCATCCTCCTCGACCTCACCGCAGCATTCGACACCATCAACCACGCCATCCTGCTGTCCCTCCTCGAATCATCACTCAACATCACAGACACTGCACTCTCCTGGCTGAAATCCTACCTCACCGACAGACATCAGTTTATCAACATCAACAACTGCACCTCCTCCACTGCTCCTCTGTCCCAAGGCGTCCCCCAGGGTTCGGTGCTTGGCCCCCTCCTCTTCATCCTCTACATGCTCCCCCTTGGCAAAATAATTTGTCGCCACAACCTTCAATTTCACTGCTACGCCGATGACATCCAACTTTATATCTCAACAAAAACCATCACCCCCACAACACACTCCACTCTCACCAACTGTCTCTCAGA
This sequence comes from Pogonophryne albipinna, assembly GCA_028583405.1. NCBI lineage: Eukaryota > Metazoa > Chordata > Actinopteri > Perciformes > Artedidraconidae > Pogonophryne > Pogonophryne albipinna. The sequence goes on from JAPTMU010000219.1 coordinate 45,575, forward strand.
AATAAAAGCATGGATGCAAACAAACTATCTCCAACTGAACAGTGCCAAATCAGACATCATCATCATCGGCCCCCCATCCCGTATCAAAGACATCCAGAATTTCAACTTCACCATTGACAGCCACACTCTATCTCCCCCCCCCTCACATCCGCAACCTCGGAGTCATCTTCGACATTCAGCTCAAATTCAACCACCACATCAATCACATCACCAGGACCGCCTTTTCCCACCTCAAAAACATTGCCCGTCTCCGCCCATCACTCTCCTCCTCTGCTGCTGAAACCCTGATTCATGCATTCATCACTTCACGACTCGACTACTGCAATAGCATCCTCTACGGCGTACCATCCAACCTAATCAATAAACTCCAACATATCCAGAACTCTGCTGCCCGCCTCCTCACCCACACCCGCTCCGGAGACCACATCACTCCCGTCCTCCAGAACCTCCACTGGCTCCCCGTCCGTCAAAGAATCCACTTCAAAGTCCTCCTCATTACTCACAAAGCCCTCAACAATCAGGCCCCCCCCTACCTCACAGACCTGCTGCACCACCACGCCCCTTCCCGCTGCCTCCGCTCATCAGAAGCCAACCTCCTATCCATCCCCACCCGCACCAATCACCGGACCTGGGGGGACAGAGCCTTCTCCGTCGCTGCCCCCTCCCTCTGGAACTCACTCCCCCAACCCATCAGAGACTGCACTGACCTCACCACCTTCAAAACACTCACCTCTTCAATCTGGCTTTTAATGTGTGATTGTTTTTGTATTATTTGACTTTAACTTTAACTATATATTTATTTGTTGTTCCATCCTTTTCTTTTCCATTCACTATATCTGTAAAGCGTCTTTGAGCACCTGTAAAAGCGCTAACAAATTAAATCTATTATTATTATTATTATTATTATAAAGGAACTACAGCATGGTCACATGACTTCACGTCACCACCGCTAAGCTAAAGGTGGCTAATGTTGGTCTATAAAGTTTCATATGGTTTCCCGTGTTTATTTGGGTTTTTCTTTGTACGTTTTTAATTGTCCACTGCAAGGTGTGCAGAATGTAGAGCCCCCCCAAGACAAATGTTCGATATTATTATTATTATAAAATTGGATTGATTGATTGCACTGGTAAGAGTTTTCACGACAACAAAGATGGAGACATTAAATGCAGCATCAGTCAGGCTGAGTGGCCTTGGGGTATTGTAGGCTATATCAGAAATGGTCCCACATCGAAACCCTCCTCTGCAAACAGTGACTGAGCGGCATCGACCCGTCTCGTCTCCCCGCAGCTTGTGAGGCTATTTCTGTCCCTCGAACCGTCGGATTCTAGGAACCCTGTCTCTCTACACTGCTGACTGTTTGGACTCTGAATATCGAAGCTGATGTACAACGTGATGCTGCAAAGTCCATCGACCTGTTTGATCAGTTCTTTATCTGGTTTCCAAACCTCTGGATCGCTGCCAAAGCTTCTTAAAACCGATCCTTCCGATGCATGGATGTACAAAGAGAGCTGGATGCAGCGCTGGAGGCGGGACCCCATTATTCCTATGAAAGTTGCTCAGTGGAAAATGCTTTGGCGAACTTCTGCATCCATTCGCTCCAAAGAGCATGTGCACTTGCGTATTCTCTAAGTCCTGCCTCCATTCCGCCGCCTTACGTTCGGTCCAAGCTCAGTGAAATTAATGGAGAGAAAAAATTACTCCAAACTAAACTAAATCCGTATTTCAGCACATTTTAAAACGTTTAGTCCTTAATGATTTAAATAAAATATATTCCAGTGCTCGTCCAGACAAGTTTCACGTAAAAAAAATAGATCCGCTGAATTACAGACGTCTCTTTCCAGATGTAATTCAATGGGCAAAAGGGTTTTGATTTCAAGGACTGACACAGAAGTTGTAGTACCACCATTTGGCCACTACGAAAATGTTCTGTCTCACAGTCACAGAGGGCTGTTTTGCTGTACGGTAAAAAACAAGTCAACATTTTGGTTACAAGTTCGATTATTAAAGTATAGATGTTATGTAGGTAGGCCTACAAAATAAGTCAACAACTACGTAAGGGGCTTCAACCAAGGGGCAAAAATAAGTCACTGTTTTGGTCAGGGCCGCCGCTTGCGGACAGGCAAGGCAGGCGACACATCTTTAAAACGACATCAGTGTCGTTTTGTTTTTTGTTTTTTTTATGCAAAATTTAGAACAACAAATTATACAAAAATTACAATTAAACAGACATCATACATTGCCATAAGCCTTCATCAAATTCAGTTCATCTACAATAGTGGGGGCCCCATTATTGTAGATGAACTGAATTTGAACGAGTGGGGCAATACCCAACGTTTGCAATGACAGACAGTAGGAGACCTCCTCCCTAATGGGGCCCCACCTTATCCAGGCTCACTCCAGTCAGTGTCGCGTGCATGATTGTTTACAAAATAATCGTGATGACAAGGAAAAGCACTGAAACATGAAGAGAAATTATCTTTCTGGAAGCGAAAAAAGGAAGAAGAAAAAAGATGGAGATGAGAGAAAAAAACAAGACAGTGGTAAGTAAGTTGAGTAGATAACGATGAAATACTAAATGTTGCTAGTCTAACCTTAACTGTGGGATAGAGAAACTTGAATTACGTAACTTCCACTAGAATCAAATTATTTATTTTGTTTACTTTGACGTTTAACATGAGTTGGTATCAACAACAGCGGAAGTGGCTCAACTTCTGCGTGATCTGCGTGTAGGGAGGGGCGGCCCTTGTACTAGACTAGTGAACTGTCAACGGGGGTAGCCCATGGATGTATAATAAGAACTGGATACAGCGTGGGAGGCGGGGCCTCATTCATTCCTATGAGAGTTGCTCATTAGCGCATGATGATAAAATGGCCCAACTTTTGAGAGAGTGAAACGTCACAGATTACCCGGCATGCCTGAGAAGTACCCGTATGTGCGCTCATAGCGCATGCGCAACTTTAACCAAAATGCTCGTTCACATCAAGCACGTCAATTTGCGTACACGTAACAGCACCGCACGTTCATGACAGCATGGATGGATTTGATATTAACGAGGCGGCAGTTAGCAGCTAGCGGCTAGCTAGTAATTATGCTAATGTACACATCAATGTTATGTACTTATATTACGCTGTAACAGGATCTAGTGATATCCAAGCAACAGAGCTTCATTTAGCATGAAAGAATGATTGCACTGTATATATATATATATATATATATATATATATATAGGCCTATATATACTTATAATAATAAGTAATATTAACTTTATTTAATACAACATTTACGGTTCAAGATTTAATCATACAGCCCATGTAGTATGATAATGAATTACAGCAAACATGTGCAATATATCCATTATTACACCCCCGTGGGATGACTGCGGTCAACTCAGCCGTCTCTCAAATTTGCTTGGTCAAATGAGCAGTTCTTCATTTTTGAGTGCGCGATTTATAGCGCCTTTACGGTAATCGCTGAGAAGCGGCACGAACGCAAGAGTAAAAGAATGCATGTTTTTTCTGCTTCATGCGATACAAATTATTTTTACCATAAATTCTTAAAAAAACTAACACTGTTTGACTCAGTCCTAGTTTGACTGCTACCAACAATAAAATGAAGTACTTTTACTGTCTTTTTTCTGGGTAATACTCTCAAATTCCCCTCCTGAGAACAAAATCATGTAACTTCTGCTATATTTGATGAGATAAAATGATTTTTAGCCATACATCCTTAATAAAAGTGATACTGTTGGACTCAGTACTTGTTAGACTACTACCATAAGTACAATCAAGTACTTTTACTGTGTACTTTTGAGTAATCCCCTGTCAAACTCCCCTCCCGAGTACAATAATTCATGTATTTGCTATATTTGATGAGAGATAAAAGGATATTTTGGCATAAGTTCTTAATGAAATTGGTACTGTTGTATTCAATACTACTTGGACTACTACCAACAGTACAATCAAGTACTTTTACTGTGTACATTTTGAGTAATCCTTTGTCAAACTCCACCGCTGAGTACAATAATGCATGTTTTCTGCCATCTTTGATGAGAGATAAAATGATTTTGTGCAATAAGTTCTTAATGAAATTGGTATTGTTGGATTCAGTACTACTTGGACTAGTAGCACAAGTACAATCGAGTACTTTTACTGTGTACTCTTTGAGTAATCCTTTGTCAAACTCCACCCCTGAGTACAATAATGCATGTTTTCTGCTATCTTTGATGAGAGATAAAATGATTGAACTCCCTTCCAGAGTACAATAATGTATTCTTTTTTTACCGCGTCAAATTCCTCGTACATGTAAACCTACCTGGTAATAAACATGTTTCTGATTCTGATATACAGTGGGGCAAAAAAGTATTTAGTCAGCCACCAATTGTGCAAGTTCTCCCACTTAAAACGATGAGAGAGGCCTGTAATTTTCATCCTAGGTACACTTCCACTATGAGAGACAGAATGGGGGGAAAGAATCAAGGAAATCACATTGTAGGATTTTTTATGAATTAATTGGTAAATTCCTCGGTAAAATAAGTATTTGGTCACCTACAAACAAACAAGATTTCTGGCTCTCACAGACCTGTAACTTCTTCTTTAAGAGCCTCCTCTGTCCTCCACTCGTTAACTGTATTAATGGAACCTGTTTGAACTCGTTATCAGTATAAAAGACACCTGTCCACAACCTCAAACAGTCACACTCCAAACTCCACTATGGCCAAGACCAAAGAGCTGTCAAAGGCAGTGGCGGAGCTGGGGGGCCACGGCCACCCCCAGCTGAATCCTGGCCACCCTATTGGCCACCCCAAACACTCTCACCACGGGGCCCAAACTATTTTAGAACATTAAGAAAAAAATGTTTAAGTAACCTTTCATCATTCATCAATAATTAACATTAATAGGACGTTATATCGATAATGTAAAGTACTCACTAAACTTACAATTCATTTAACTTATTTTCTTCCAAAAGTTAATTATCCAAAGCCTCTGTACACCCCGTTCTATTTACATGTAATGGTTTGGTCCTGCCTCCAAACGCGGTGCAGCACCGCCGGCACTTTCTAGCAGACACTAGTGTGAGCATGTGAGGAGCAGGGATGCTAGTACTTACGTGTGTAGTACCATGTCTCAACGACTCACAAAGTCAGGCTTTCAAAAGAGAAAAGAAAGGAGAGAAAAACAAGAGAGAGAGACTAAAGGGCGACAGTATGTCACCCAGTTTTTCAAAAGAAAAGGTGGGTGTGGTCCATGAGTGGTGGAATTATGTCTGTTAGCTAAACTTAGTCCATTGTAAATAATAATTGTGATGTTTTTTTTTACTAAGCTGACATTAAGTACTGTTAATATCTATACAGGTTTTTAATTGCACTGCTCTTTTAGCTGACATTTAACAAATACAGGTAGATTATTAGCAGCTATTCATACTAAATCAGTTGTCCCTCCCCCTGGTGCCAGGACCAACAGATCCATCTCTAGGCTCAGCAGCCCTGTCCCCCCATAAGGCTGAAGCTGAACCAGCTTTTCTCCCAACTGAAGGAGGTGAGCAGCATTGTGTTGAATGCCATGCCACTTAACATATCTGAAGGGAGACTGGAATACAAAATATATATATATATATATATCAAAACAAAAAGCTAGCATCTAATTTCAATTACACATTTCAAACACAGTATTTTCCCACATATGTAAGTTATATTTATTTGGATTTATGCATTCATGTTGAGAATGTTCCATTCAAAAATGTTATTATTAAAAATGCATTTACACTGTCGCGCCACCTAACCATTCGCCCAAATGTTTTTAATACCAGCGGTAACCGTCCAAGCGCCGTGCAAAAAACAATCTTCAAATAAAAGAAAGTCACCGAAGGAGTTAAAGGAGAGTGACAGAGAGCATGAGAAGAAGAGGGAGAGGAAGTTTCAGCCAGCTTGATCGATGGAGTTGGCTTGGTGCAGTGACGCGTCCTAAAACCCTTTTATAATCTTTCGATTAGATTTATGATTTGAAAATTGTAAAAGTAGGGGACATGTGGAGATTATCCGGCTGAACAAAACGTGCATTTATCAAACAGGTTTGTTTTCCACAGACCTTATTTCCAGCTATTTTCCAAAACCCTGTGGAGAAATCCCATTGCTTTTTGTGGAGGGAACCAGCAGCTTACTTCCTGGTTTCAGGACGCGTCACTGGCTGCACCTCTCTATATGATGCCAATATAAACAAGGTCTTCTGTCGGCTCTATACATCAATGCCGACCTATGCTGACAAGTAAGTGAAGAGTAGACAATATAAAGGTATTGGCTTTAGGGAAATGTCCCAGCAGTTTAGGATAATGAAGGTTCTAATCTAATCTGCTACATAGCCATTACATTTCTAACTCCTGATGACAGGAAGGCAGACGGCGCATTATACAAATAATAATACTCATAATAATAGCAGACATTTTTTATCAATGACCACAATATCATTATTTTAATAAACCAAATATGAACAATTGAGGAAAATGAGGAAGACCTGATTATTCAAATGTTGTAGTAAAGTAGTAATGTAGTTAGTGCATAAATTACTATTGCAACAAATGTGTTAATTTTCTTCATTATTAGTCGATTTGTTTTGGACGAATGCTCCGGGCCAGTGGTTACAATGGTGGGGCCAGAGGTTACAATGGTGGGGCCAGTGATTACAATGGTGGGGCCAGTGGTTACAATGGTGGGGCCAGAGGTTACAATGGTGGGGCCAGTGATAATATAATGCCACCGGCCCGGAGGGCCAGTGGCATTGTACCCTTAATGTCTACCCCTGAACATTTACTGACTTTTTTAGGGTAGCTTAAAGTAATGTTGTAAAATTACAACCGGGGGCCTTACAGGGTTAAGGGCTATTGTTTATTGTTATTTACTTTAAGATGATTATTCTTAACCTATCATTTACTTTAAAAACTCTTATTTAAATGATGTGTGTGTGTCTCTGTATTCCTGATGATACACTGAGAGAATGAGCCCATAGTGCTGCTGATCACCATAAGCTAAACAGTCTGTATATTGCATTACATTTGTATAATGTAAGCTTCGTTGATACTTTGCCTGCGGGAATACGAAAGAAATTGTTAGATATACTGAATATTATTTGATCTATTCCACCACTTGATCCCAAATAATGTAGAGGTGTGTTGTAGGTGCCTTAAATAACCCCTTATTTTATAGTGAGATGTATTTTTATGTTCATATAATAGTGATTTCAATGCCACCCCAAAATGATCACTGGTTCCATCCTGGCCACCCCACTGAAAATGTCCTGGCTCCGCCACTGGTCAAAGGACACCAGAAACAAAATTGTAGACCTGCACCAGGCTGGGAAGACTGAATCTGCAATAGGTAAGCAGCTTGGTGTGAAGAAATCAACTGTGGGAGCAATTATTAGAAAATGGAAGACATACAAGACCACTGATAATCTCCCTTGATCTGGGGCTCCACGCAAGATCTCACCCCGTGGGGTCAAAATGATCACAAGAACGGTGAGCAACAATCCCAGAACCACACGGGGGGACCTAGTCAATGACCTGCAGAGAGCTGGGACCAAAGTAACAAAGGCTACCATCAGTAACACACTACGCCGCCACGGACTCAAATCCTGCAGTGCCAGACGTGTCCCCCTGCTTAAGCCAGTACATGTCCAGGCCCGTCTGAAGTTTGCTAGAGAGCATTTAGATGATCCAGAAGAGGATTGGGAGAATGTCATATGGTCAGATGAAACCAAAATGGAACTTTTTGGTAAAAACTCAACTAGACGTGTTTGGAGGAGAAAGAATGCTGAGTTCCAAAGAACACCATACCTACTGTGAAACATGGGGGTGGAAACATCATGCTTTGGGGCTGTTTTTCTGCAAAGGGACCAGGACGACTGATCCGTGTAAAGGAAAGAATGAATGGGGCCATTTATCGTGAGATTTTGAATGACAACCTCCTTCCATCAGCAAGGGCATTGAAGATGAAACGTGGCTGGGTCTTTTAGCGTGACAATGATCCCAAACACACCGCCCGGGCAACGAAGGAGTGGCTTCGTAAAAGCATTTCAAGGTCCTGGAGTGGCCTAGCCAGTCTCCAGATCTCAACCCCATAGAAAATCTTTGGAGGGAGTTGAAAGTCCGTGTTGCCCAGCGACAGCCCCAAAACATCACTGCTCTAGAGGAGATCTGCATGGAGGAATGGGCCAAAATACCAGCAACAGTGAAAACCTTGTGAAGACTTACAGAAAACGTTTGACCTCTGTCATTGCCAACAAAGGGTATATAACAAAGTATTTAGATGAACTTTTGTTATTGACCAAATACTTATTTTCCACCATCATTTGCAAATAAATTCTTTAAAAATCAGACAATGTGATTTTCTGGATTTTTTTCTTCTCATTTTGTCTCTCATAGTTGAGGTATACCTAGGATGAAAATTACAGGCCTCTCATCTTTTTAAGTGGGAGAACTTGCACAATTGGTGGCTGACTAAATACTTTTTTGCCCCACTGTATAATAAGCGTTAGAAAAATGTTCTTCACAATACTGACTATGTTGGACAGAGTATTTTAACAGGATATGGTAAACACATGATATGAACACTAGATCCACTAGATCAGTACTCCAGCAACAGCATTGTTACAATTTGGAAAGTCTTTAGAGACTGGCCTGGATAGCTGGTCACAACTTTCCTTCAGCACAGTGACGCACCCTTGTCACTCTTGTTGGCCTCTTATGACGCTGCTGTCTTTTAATGTATGTATAATATATAATTTCTCTGCCCCTAGTTCTTTCCTTGCAGATTCTTCAGCCTCATCAATCCATCAGTCCCAGTCAACGTCTTCAGCCTCCAGCACACTTTCCCTGTACAAGGCTCATTCCCCATGATCACAACACCTTATATTGTCCTGTCTTTAACAAAATTCCTTCCACTGCACCTTTTGAAGACTCCAAAACAGGCATTTGTACTGTATGTGTTTGGAGAAATTATACAACAAATGGCCCAGATTTGTACTATAGAAAATCGAAATCTTGTAACAATTCATATAAACATTTGTGTTTTATTTTCGAACACAATTATGTATATAACTACTTTTCTGTTTTAATACAAATATACGTACCCTCGACGAGCTTCCATTACAGATGAGGTCCATGGAAGCACTAATTGACAGGTATTGACGCGCTCTGTTACCGCAAGGAGATTGGTCGTTTACACAACGCAGGGGGCGGGGCAAAAATACACTGTAAAATGTTTGGTTTGTAAAATTACAGTAAATTACTGGCTACTAGTTGCATGGATTTCACAGTAATTCACTGTAAATATTTCACAGTAATTTACTGTAGATATTTTACAGTAAATTAGAATAATAGTACAACTAAATACTGTGACTTTACATTTGCCATGCCCATGGAATTACTGTGATATAGCAGTACAGAGCTATGGTATTATGGTACCTTGCTGTACATAAATTACAGTAATTACCTGTATTTTCACACTTTTACTGTAGAAGTAATGCAACACAGCCAGTAATTTACTGTACATATAAAAATGTAAATAATACGATAATATATTGTAAATTTGACTAGTTAACTGGGATTTTCCCATAACTACATAATTCAATCAGCTCAATCAACAAAGAAAATGTCCATTTTAACTTTTTATTACTCCATTGAAGTGCAAAGTACATTTCACAGTGGCTTGGATATGTTGTTACGGCCCCAACCTCTACTCCGCGGTAGTGGCTCGTGCTGAGACCCGCAACATGAAAGAATACACGCAATAACCGGTACTTGGTAACAAGCATTTATTGATAATCAGCCGTTTGCTCACACAAGCGAAACGGGAAACAAAAAGAGGTCTGGAGGACTGGCCAAAAGGAACAAACAGAAGGACACACGGCATCTATTGCACGTCTGTCCATCCTGGGAGAGGGATCCCTCCTCTGTTGCTCTCCCTGAGGTTTCTCCCATGTTCCCCTTTAAACTGTGGGTTTTCTCTGGAAGTTTTTCCTTGTACGATGTGAGGGTCTAAGGGCAGAGGGTGTCGTATTGTCATACTGATATTCTGTACAAACTGTGAAGACCACTGAGACAAATGTAACATTTGTGATTTTGGGCTATATAAATAAACATTGATTGATTGATTGAAGGAGAGAACCCGAGCCAACCACACCATGGGCCGTAGGACCCAGAGCTCCCCCCCCCCCTAACCAGAAATCAATTATAAACCCATATGGGACACAAAAACACATAGGCTACAGTACAAAATGCCTGTTTTGGAGTCTTAAAAAGGTGCAGTAGAAGGACTTTACATTTTGTTAAAGACAGGACTATAGTAATTCAGTCAAGAGAACAGACAAGAGAATAATGGAAAGTGAATTGTTATAATGGGTGATGTAACTTTAATGACAAGACATAATATGAGGTCATTGGTACTCAGACTATACAGGGATCGTTTTGTGATCCTGGGGAATGAGCCTTGTTCAGGTAAAGTGTGCTGGAGGCTGAAGACGTTGACTGGTCCTGATGGAGAGAGGTTTTGGTCCTGATGGAGCATGGCCTCCTGCCAGAGGGGAGAGGGGTGAACAGTTTGTCTCCAGGGTGGGAGGGGTCTGCCACTTTCTTCCCGCCTCAGGGTCCTGGAGGCGTGTAGGTCGTGGAGGGATGTCAGACAGGACCCTCTCTACACGCTGCAGCCTGCCCTTATCCTTGGCTGTGGCTGCAGCGTACCACATGGTGATGGGGGAGGTGAGGATGGACTCGATGATGGAGGTGTAGAAGTTCACCATCATCGTCTTTGGCAGGTTGAATTTCTTCAGCTGCCTCAGGAAGAACATCCTCTGCTGTGCTTTTTTGATGAGGGAGCAGATGTTCTGCTCCCACTTGAGTTCCTGGGCGATGATGGTACCCAGGAAGCGGAAAGACTCCACAGAAGTGACTGGGGAGTCACACAGAGTGAAGGGGGCGGGTGGGGCTACTAGTCCAAATAGTACTGAATCCAACAGTACCAATTTCATTAAGAACTTATAGCAAAAAATCATTTTATCTCTCATCAAAGATAGCAGAATACATTAAAGTGTGTACTCAGGACAGGAGTTTAAACGAGTATTACTCAAAAAGTACACAGTAAAAGTACTTGATTGTACTTGTGCTACTAGTCCATGTAGTACTGAATCCAACAGTACCAATTTCGTTAAGAACTTATTGCACAAAATGATTGTATCTCTCATCAAAGATGGCAGAAAACATGCATTATTGTACTCTGGAGGGGAGTTTGACAGGGGATTACTCAAATAGTACACAGTCAAAGTACTTGATTGTACTTGTGCTACTAGTCCAAGTAGTACTGAATCCAACAGTACCAATTTCACTAAGAACTTATTGCACGAAATCATTTTATCTCTCATCAAAGATGGCAGAATACATTAAAGTGTGTACTCAGGACAGGAGTTTAAACGAGTATTACTCAAACAGTACACAGTAAAAGTACTTGATTGTACTTGTGCTACTAGTCCAAGTAGTACTGAATCCAACAGTACCAATTTAATTAAGAACTTATTGCAAAACATCATTTTATCTCTCATCAAAGATGGCAGAAAACATGCATTATTGTACCCAGGGGTGGAGTTTGACAAAGGATTACTCAAAAAGTACACAGTAAAAGTACTTGATTGTACTTGTGCTACTAGTCCAGGTAGTACTGAATCCAACAGTACCAATTTCACTAAGAATTTATTGCAAAAAATGATTGTATCTCTCATCAAAGATGGCAGAAAACATGCATTATTGTACTCTGGAGGGGAGTTTGACAGAGTATTACTCAAATAGTACACAGTAAAAGTACTTGATTGTATTTGTGGTAGTAGTCTAACATGTACTGAGTCCAACAGTACCAATTTTATTAAGAACTTATGGCTAAAAATCATTTTATCCCTCATAAAATATAATTGATTGATTGATCAAATATAGCATAAGCACTTGTACTACAGTCAGCGCCGCTTCTCGGCGATTACCGTAAAGACGCTATTAATCGCGCACTCAAAAATGAAGCGCTGCTCATTTGACCAAGCAAATGCGAGAGACGGCTGAGTTGACCGCAGTGTGGGATGGCAGTAAGACGATATGGGTCCGTTATTATTGTGCATCCATGGGTAAAGATAAACGCAACTCACATTGGTTTCTCAAACAGCATCTCTGTAAACTACGTGTATTCACTGAATTTCACTCTCTGCCTTTAACGGCTCGTTGTAGCTCCAATAGCTCCAGCCCCCACCCTCCCTGTGAGCACAGTGTGCTCTGATTGGTCGGGACAACGTGCCGGGTGGCGCGGTCCCGTGGGTTAGATGCGCGTTCATAATGCAGAGGGAAATAACTCTCAGAATAACGTTATTAGCACATTATTACAACTTGAGGAACGAATGTTTTTAATAAGGGCTATACAAGTGTTCATACTTGGTAGTTTATTTAGTTTAAAAAAAATTATCCAACGATTTACAGACCACTCTTTCCCCATGTAAGTCAATGGGAAAAAGTGTTTCCGGGCCTGGCAACCAAACGGAAGTGTAGTACCGCCGTTTGGCCAGCACGAATATTTTCATGTGAGTCCGGCGCACTTCCTGGGGGCTTGGGGTAGCCTCCCTCCTGGGACACGGTGGACCTATGTCGCATGTCAGCGCAACTTCAACGATGCCGCATGCGGCCCCCACCTCCTCTTTTTGCGGCCCTCAGATTAATTTATAAACAACGTAATTGATAAAAATGACTTGTAGTACTGATACCATCCACGAGACTAGTTACGTCGCGATCTGGGTACATGATTTCGTTCGACAGCCAAATACCGCAAAATAATCTGTGACGCGTTTGTGTGTATTGTGTTTGTTTCCCGGGGAAACACTCAGAAGAAACACCGGCTGTTGTTATGCCTGCTGTGACGTTAAATTGCCGCTTGTAATTATGCCTTTACAAGCTTAACAGTTGTATTTATCATCTGAATTTGGCGAAACAAGTTTAATATTCTTAAATCCAAGACTTTGTTTATTTGAAATCAGATGAAAACAAACTGTCACGGACCGTGCCGTGTTATCTATGATTACTACGCTTTTCATTCCTAATGTCAGCGGGAGGGAGGGGGAGCGGCGCTGAGGAACAGCAGCGTGCGGGCTGACAGGTGTCTGTGTGGACATTCCCCTTATTGTGGAATAAGGGGAATGCAGAGACTGGCTACAAATGTTTTAGGTTCAAGTTAGACAACTAATGTCTGGGTTAGTGTTCATGACTTCATGTTTATGTCATCTTAATGGTTCATCTCAATGCAAACACATTTTCTGTGTTTTTCCAATAGTTTGAAATAGTTTTATTCCACTGTTTAATAACCTGTTCAATACAAACATACCATTTGTACACATTAAATAACATTTATGTGAACTGATATTTTTTTACTGAGATTATTTGAGGAAGATTGTAAAATGTCAATGAAGATGTCAGACTTAGTATATTTGTTAATGTTGCGTGAGACATTATATTCAGCAGAAGTCTCCACGTTTGCAGTCAGCCAAAGTAGCTTGTAAGTATGCTAACGGGCAGAAGAAACACACGACCACATCGCTCAGAGTTTGGCCTGGAGTACGGGCCGTTTATTGCATCTGCGCATGCTCATTAGCATCACCACGTTTCAGGCACATTCTGATGATGTCATACACATGAACTGAAACATGACTTTGTTATTATACAAATATGCTCAACACTCCCACTCAAAGACATGTTGATAACTCTACAGTGGTACACAGAATCCAAATAAACTCAACTAAAGCTTCTCTAGCAGTGTTCAATTTGTATACCTGCAATTCACATTACTCTCCAAACAAATACCCTTTGAACTTGTCAAATGTTGCCTTTGTCAACGGCTTGGTTAGGACATCAGCTACCATATCTGCAGTAGGACAATATGTAATAGATATCTTCCCCTCAGCATGTGCAGATCGTACAAAATGGTATTTGATGTCTACATGCTTGCTTCTCTGTCTGGATCCAGGGTTTTTGGATAGAGCTATTGCTCCCTGGTTGTCCTCATGTATTTTCACTGGTACATGTGGGCTGTCACGGTCTACCCCTTTTAATAACTGTACAAGGTACATGCTCTCTTGAGTAGTAGCCGCTAATGCCATGTACTCGGCCTCACAGGTCGATAGCGCCACTGTTGGCTGCTTCCTGCTTTTCCAGGATATAACTGGACCATTTTCAGTTAAGCTGAAACAATATCCAGTTGTGCTTCTCCTATCATTTTGATCGGCTGCCCAATCAGCATCACTGTATCCCTCAAGCTTTAGGCTTTCCTCACTTTTCTTGTAATGTAGCTCTTGGTCTATTGTACCCTTTAGATACCTCAACAGTTGTTTTGCTGCAGCCCCAGTGCTTGAATTGGAATAAAAAAGGTGCCAGTATCTAAATCAGCAACTGTTTCAAGTCAATGTATTTACACAGCCCAAAAACAAGTATTTGGCTCAAAGTCATAGTATATCCTATAATGCTGGTGGGTTTGTCTCTTTACTGTATATTCTAGAAAGGCTCACTGTACTCAAACAAAATGACTCAGGGTGCATCTGAGATTAGAGGGGGTGCAGGGGTAAAGTGCTATTTTTATAAGTGGGGAGTGGACCTAACCTCCTCTAGGGGGGTCCGGGGGCATGCTCCCCCGGGACATTTTTTTTTAAATATTGAAGTTAGAAGCATCAATCTGGTGCACTTTGAGAGCAACATGAAGAGATCTATGGATACCTCTCAACATCCATTTGAAACAGAACTGTAAACAGATTGACTTTTTCTTTATGGATATAAAAGAAAGTAAAGCCTGACTCCTACTGGCGGCTGGTTATGACTCCTCGTCCGTGAGTACACTCACCATCTTTCAGCAGGAAAGGAGAGAGGGAATCCTTGTCCGACGACAACCGCTGTCTTTTCGCACTATTATTAAGCCACGCTAACATTTTGTGATGTCTTTTCTGCTCTAGTCTATCGCTGCGGCGCGTCACAGATGCGTCATGAGATGCGTCATGAGATGCCGCCGGCGGCAGTTTGGAGGCAGGAGTTGGAACGAGTCAGAGGAAGGGAGGGCTGAGAGCACCGATGAGGCAAGGGTAGAGGGGGAGAAGGACCGATGAGGCAAAGGTAGAGGGGGAGAAGGACCGATGAGGCAAAGGTAGAGGGGGAGAAGGACCGATGAGGCAAAGGTAGAGGGGGAGAAGGAACGAAGGTTACGGCGGACAGGTGCAGAGTTAGAAGGGATTCATAAACCACCTTTGGCCTCCTTGACTGGGCCCATAACCTGTTGCGTGAGACATTATATTCAGCAGAAGTCTCCACGTTTGCAGTCAGCCAAAGTAGCTTGTAAGTATGCTAACGGGCAGAAGAAACACACGACCACATCACTCAGAGTTTGGCCTGGAGTACGGGCCGTTTATTGCATCTGCGCATGCTCATTAGCATCACCACGTTTCAGGCACATTCTGATGATGTCATACACATGAACTGAAACATGACTTTGTTATTATACAAATATGCTCAACAGTTAATAATTACATACAATACATGGGATTTGTGTGTGTGTATTCCAAGTGAGTGGTGGAGCCGCGCCACACTCATTGCGACGCCTAAAAGCATAGGTGCGCCCCATTTTCGGCTCAGTTGAGGATCCCTGCGCAAGATGAGGCCCCACGCAGTCTGCACGACCTTCCTGTAGGGAGGGACGGCCCTGCCTAAACATGTAAAGGTTTCAGGTCATGGGGTCATTCAAATCTGAAGACGTTCTCGTACGTGAACAGTAACATGTAACGGGAGGGTTACATAATGTGACGTAAGAAAAGAAAAGTGTGTGTGAGTGCGTAGGAATGCAGAAATGTACATTGTGTTTGGTATGTCAGTAAACCTGCTGCCATCACAGTGAGATTTACACACACACACACACACACACACACACACACACACACACACACACACACACACACACACACACACACACACACACACACACACACACACACACACACACACACACACACACACACACACACACACACACACACACACACACACACACACACACAGTCTTTGGTTTCATCATACAATAAAAGAGTGTCAATTAAGGGGACTAAGAAATCCTAATAAATAATTAAAATAGTAAATAATAATTTAATAATAATAATAAATAAATAAATCATAATTAAAAATAACATTAATAATTGAATACTAATAATTTCTAAATAAATGTAATCTAGATTTAGCAGCTTTTTGTTTGGACTCAGCAGTACCGTCTGCCGCCGCAGGAGGGCAGCACGTGTGTGTAATATAAAGTGCTGCAGCTGGAATCAACTGCTCTGCTGTTGCTGGGCAAAATAAATAAATAAAATAAAAGTATTTACATATAAACAAGAAGTACAAATAATATTGTACAGTCAATTATAATAATAATAATATATTTAATTTATATAGCGCCTTTCAAGGAACCAAAGGCTGCTCTGAGTTAAGGACAGACAACAAAACAAACAAAGTAAGGCTAATAATAAATTAAAAGACCCTGCCGTCACTCTCTTCCTCCTCCTTTCTCATCTTCCACACACACACACACACACACACACACACACACACACACACACACACACACACACACACACACACACACACACACACACACACACACACACACTCAATCAATCAATGTTTATTTATATAGCCCAATATCACAGATGTTACATTTGTCTCAGTGGACTTCACAGTTTGTACAGAATATCAGTATGACAATACGACACCCTCTGTCCTTAGACCCTCTGTCCTTAGACCCTCTGACCTTAGACCCTCTGTCCTCAGACCCTCTGTCCTCAGACCCTCTGTCCTCAGACCCTCTGTCCTTAGACCCTCTGTCCTTAGACCCTCTGTCCTCAGACCCTCTGTCCTCAGACCCTCTGTCCTCAGACCCTCTGTCCTTAGACCCTCTGTCCTCAGACCCTCTGTCCTCAGACCCTCTGTCCTTAGACCCTCTGTCCTTAGACCCTCTGTCCTCAGACCCTCTGTCCTTAGACCCTCTGTCCTTAGACCCTCTGTCCTTAGACCCTCTGTCCTCAGACCCTCTGTCCTCAGACCCTCTGTCCTCAGACCCTCTGTCCTTAGACCCTCTGTCCTCAGACCCTCTGTCCTCAGACCCTCTGTCCTTAGACCCTCTGTCCTCAGACCCTCTATCCTTAGACCCTCTGTCCTTAGACCCTCTGTCCTCAGACCCTCTGTCCTTAGACCCTCTGTCCTTAGACCCTCTGTCCTTAGACCCTCACATCGTACAAGGAAAAACTTCCGAAGAAAACCCACAGTTTAAAGGGAACATGGGAGAAACCTCAGGGAGAGCAACAGAGGAGGGATCCCTCTCCCAGGACGGACAGACGTGCAATAGATGCCGTGTGTAAATCCAAGAGATAATACATTTTACAGCATATAGACCGAATGTTATGAAATGCATGTGTGTATAATAGGAAGATGAATCCACGAGGATATCCATCCAGGACCTATGATCCATGACCACAGCCATGACTCAAGATCCAGGGCTCGCGATGCAGGACACAGGACCGCAGGATCATCCATGACTCCGGATCCCAGCGTATATAGACACCAAAAAGAAAGACATTTGGGGAAGCTGGGTTAATCGGAACATGAGAGTACACAGGTATAGACAGAGAGAAGGAAGAAGTAAGATGTCCCCCGACAAACTAAGCCTATATCAGCAAAACTAGGGGCTGAATCTAATCAGCCCTAACTATAAGCTTTATCAAAAAGGAAGGTCTTAAGCGCACTCTTAAAAACGGATAGGGTGTCTGCCGCCCGAACACAAACTGGAAGCTGATTCCACAAATGTGGAGCTTGATAAGAAAAGGCTCTGGCTCCTATTGTACTTTTTTTACACACACACACACACACACACACACACACACACACACACACACACACACACACACACACACACACACACACACACACACACACACACACACACACACACACACACACACACACACACACACAGGATCAGACTTGCGGCTGATTTGACACATTTCCCTCTGATTTGTCTTTGTCTGCTTGAACGTGTCACATCCCAGCTCGTCTAACACACACACGTCACACACACACACACACACACACACACACACACACACACACACACACACACACACACACACACACACACACACACACACACACACACACACACACACACACACACACACACACACACACACACACACTCTTTGGATAAGCTACCATGCCTGCAGTTCAGATGCCTGATGTGTGTGTGTGTCTGTGAGTGTCTCACTGGCCAAGTTCTGTCTCTTCTCATTGCACAGATGTGATGTTTCTGCTCTCAGAATGATGTTGCTTCTAACTGTGTGTGTGTGTGTGTGTGTGTGTGTGTGTGTGTGTGTGTGTGTGTGTGTGTGTGTGTGTGTGTGTGTGTGTGTGTGTGTGTGTGTGTGTGTGTGTGTGTGTGTGTGTGTTTTAATGAATAATAACGTGTCTTTTTGCACTCAAGTCTCAAACCTATGATTATTTATAGTTATTTCGACCACTCCGCAAATACATTCTTTTAATGCCAAAATGTGTGTTTGAAATTTGGGAGAAAATGTGTAAATAGTTTATAGAATACATCAAAAAGTTCATTTTAATTAACCACATACTCAAACCACAGAAAAGTTTTGCAGAAGTATACTGCCTCATATCAAATAGACGGGAGTCAATGTGCTTTGATACGGACATTTCAATGTGTTGCCTCTCTAGGCAGCGAGAGGGGTTTGTTACTCCTCTGAAGGCAAAGCAGATTAAAGAAACTCAAACAGGCTTTTTTCCACAAAGAGAGCGAAGTGGCTGCTTGTTATTTTACTAGAAGCTCTTTGTATTATATAAATTTGGAAAAGACACTATTTCCCCACAGGGATAATCAAAATGTAATCTGAGTCATTGCAGCAGGAGAGGACTCTTTAAAGTAGAGACACTACGTACTGATATACACCTGAACATCAGCAGGAGAGGACTCTTTAAAGTAGAGACACTACATACTGATATACACCTGAACATCAGCAGGAGAGGACTCTTTAAAGTAGAGACACTACACACTGATATACACCTGAACATCAGCAGGAGAGGACTCTTTAAAGTAGAGACACTACGTACTGATATACACCTGAACATCAGCAGGAGAGGACTCTTTAAAGTAGAGACACTACATACTGATATACACCTGAACATCAGCAGGAGAGGACTCTTTAAAGTAGAGACACTACATCCTGATATACACCTGAACATCAGCAGGAGAGGACTCTTTAAAGTAGAGACACTACATACTGATATACACCTGAACATCAGCAGGAGAGGACTCTTTAAAGAAGAGACACTACATACTGATATACACCTGAACATCAGCAGGAGAGGACTCTTTAAAGTAGAGACACTACATACTGATATACACCTGAACATCAGCAGGAGAGGACTCTTTAAAGTAGAGACACTACATACTGATATACACCTGCACATCAGCAGGAGAGGACTCTTTAAAGTAGAGACACTACATACTGATATACACCTGAACATCAGCAGGAGAGGACTCTTTAAAGTAGAGACTCTACATACTGATATACACCTGAACATCAGCAGGAGAGGACTCTTTAAAGTAGAGACATTACATACTGATATACCTGAACATCAGCAGGAGAGGACTCTTTAAAGTAGAGACACTACATACTGATATACACCTGAACATCAGCAGGAGAGGACTCTTTAAAGTAGAGACACTACATACTGATATACACCTGAACATCAGCAGGAGAGGACTCTTTAAAGTAGAGACACTACATACTGATATACACCTGAACATCAGCAGGAGAGGACTCTTTAAAGTAGAGACACTACATACTGATATACACCTGAACATCAGCAGGAGAGGACTCTTTAAAGTAGAGACCCTACATACTGATATACACCTGAACATCAGCAGGAGAGGACTCTTTAAAGTAGAGACCCTACATACTGATATACACCTGAACATCAGCAGGAGAGAACTCTTTAAAGTAGAGACACTACATACTGATATACACCTGAACATCAGCAGGAGAGGACTCTTTAAAGTAGAGATACTACATACTGATATACACCTGAACATCAGCAGGAGAGGACTCTTTAAAGTAGAGACACTACATACTGATATACACCTGAACATCAGCAGGAGAGGACTCTTTCAAGTAGAGACACTACATACTGATATACACCTGAACATCAGCAGGAGAGGACTCTTTAAAGTAGAGACACTACATACTGATATACACCTGAACATCAGCAGGAGAGAACTCTTTAAAGTAGAGACACTACATACTGATATACACCTGAACATCAGCAGGAGAGGACTCTTTAAAGTAGAGATACTACATACTGATATACACCTGAACATCAGCAGGAGAGGACTCTTTAAAGTAGAGACACTACATACTGATATACACCTGAACATCAGCTGGAGAGGACTCTTTAAAGAAGGTGATGTTTCCTCCCTAGATGTTCGCACAGTTGAAACTGATCTCCTTCTTCTCTTCTGAATCAAAACAGTTTGTTGCTGAGAGGAGAATTTTATAAATGTGAAGTGATCAGGAGCCGCAGACATAGACGCATATTTCATGCACGTGCAGCAAAAGATCAGGTTTTTTCTCACTGCTGAACAAGCTTTGTGTGTGTGTGTGTGTGTGTGTGTGTGTGTGTGTGTGTGTGTGTGTGGAGGAAGACGATGCTGTAAATCCTCGTCTGCTGCTTTCGCGTCTCAGCCGGCTCCCCTTCCCCTCAGATTAAACGACACAGGGGATACGTGTTCGTGTGTGTGTGTGCGTGCGTGTGTGAGAGAGGAAGTCACTTATAAGCCTTGGTGTGTGACTGTGTGTGTTTATGTGTACATGAATGTGAATTTTAAAACATTTTTAAGCTTCCTGCATATGTGTGTGTGATAATAATAATCCACTCTTGTACTGTATGATGTGTGCAGTATATATACATGTGTGTTGAGTGTGTGTGTGTGTGTGTGTGTGTGTATCCGTATGTGTGTGTTAGCAAGAAGTTTGCAAATCTCATAGAGGCGCACTTTTAAGGAGATCCCTAGCGTCACATGCATTAACCCTGATATGTGTGAATATATTGCCGTTTATTAAAAGCACGTGTGTGTGTGTGTGTGTGTGTGTGTGTGTGTGTGTGTGTGTGTGTGTGTGTGTGCAGTTGGTAAACACGTCCCTCGTCTCACAGAAATCCCAACGCTTCGACACGGAATTACAGGTTTATGTTGACGAGAAGCAGCAGACACACCGAGGAGAAGTAGAATCAGATCAGGAAGAGGAGGAGGAGGAAGAGGGAGTAAAGGAGGAAGAGGGAGTAAAGGAGGAAGAGGGAGTAAAGGAGGAAGAGGGAAGGTTGGTGATTTGAGTGATGTAGGAAATCTGATTGAAACAATCAAACTGTTTGTTTCCACAGGAGTCCATATTTATTGGAAAGAAAGTGGTCCCTGAAGGCAGCATCTCCCTGGTCCAATGGGATTGGAATATATCAAAGATAATCTCTGTGTCAAACAAATGTTTATGATATTTACACATTTAGTTCAGCAGGATAATCTCCACACATTAACACCACTTTATGATTTCTGAAGTAAAAAGCTAACTTTAGGCTATAAAGGAACTACAGCACGGTCACATGATTTCACGTCACCACCGCTAAGCTAAAGGAGGCTAATGTTGGGCTATAAAGGAACTACAGCACGGTCACATGATTTCACGTCACCACCGCTAAGCTAAAGGAGGCTAATGTTGGGCTATAAAGGAACTACAGCACGGTCACATGATTTCACGTCACCACCGCTAAGCTAAAGGAGGCTAATGTTGGGCTATAAAGGAACTACAGCACGGTCACATGACTTCACGTCACCACCGCTAAGCTCAAGGTGGCTAATGTTGGACTATAAAGGAACTACAGCACGGTCACATGACTTCACGTCACCACCGCTAAGCTAAAGGTGGCTAATGTTGGGCTATAAAGGAGCTACAGCACGGTCACATGACTTCACGTCACCACCGCTAAGCTAAAGGTGACTAATGTTGGACTATAAAGGAACTACAGCACGGTCACATGACTTCATGTCACCACCGCTAAGCTAAAGGTGGCTAATGTTGGGCTATAAAGGAACTACAGCACGGTCACATGACTTCACGTCAACACCGCTAAGCTAAAGGTGGCTAATGTTGGGCTATAAAGGAACTACAGCACGGTCACATGACTTCACGTCACCACCGCTAAGCTAAAGGTGGCTAATGTTGGGCTATAAAGGAACTACAGCACGGTCACATGACTTCATGTCACCACCGCTAAGCTAAAGGAGGCTAATGTTGGGCTATAAAGGAGCTACAGCACGGTCACATGACTTCATGTCACCACCGCTAAGCTAAAGGTGGCTAATGTTGGGCTATAAAGGAACTACAGCACGGTCACATGACTTCACGTCAACACCGCTAAGCTAAAGGTGGCTAATGTTGGGCTATAAAGGAACTACAGCACGGTCACATGACTTCACGTCACCACCGCTAAGCTAAAGGTGGCTAATGTTGGGCTATAAAGGAGCTACAGCACGGTCACATGACTTCACGTCACCACCGCTAAGCTAAAGGCGGCTAATGTTGGGCTTTAAAGGAACTACAGCACGGTCACATGACTTCACGTCACCACCGCTAAGCTAAAGGAGGCTAATGTTGGGCATGATGGCGTTTAGTCGTCTCATTTAAACACCTCTTAGCAAACGCTGTTTTTGAATTCACCAGTGGGGTATTTACTGCATTATTTCATAGAATGAAAATCTCTTCAGCTTGTGTTAACCACAGACCTTATTTCAGGATAACAACCAAAACACATTCAGAAAGCCATGGAAAAGGAGACAGGAAGTGCTAAAATGCTGACTCATGTCAGAGTTCAGGACTCATTCCTTAAGAGGTCTGACAGAATGCAGCGGGGTGAGGTTAGGGTGGGTGATCTTGTAGAAAGCGGTGACGGCTGGCAGAGATCTGACAGCTGCTGCAGGTTCACATCAAATCTGCAGAAACACACTTCTGCCGACTTCGCACAACTGCCGTCACATCAAGTCAGCTTTTTACCCAAAAGTTCAGGAGTGTGTGTGTATATGTGAGGAAACCAGAGAGCTTGTGTATGCACATTTGCAAAGTTATAGTACAAGAGCAGCAAAATGTGTGTGTGTGTGTGTGTGTGTGTGTGTTTGTACATAAGAGAGGTAAAGACAGATTGAGAGCTTGTGTGTGTGTTTGAGGTATAACTTTATGCAGTCTCAAGAGTGTGTGTGCATATGTCTGCAAGAGATTGAGAAATTGTGTGTGAAAAAGTGTGTGTGCGTGCAAGAGATTGAGAAAGAAATCGAGAGCCTGTGTGTGTGTGTGTGTGTGCTGTCGTCCAGGATTTACCCTCAGTGAGAGTTAATCTGAGTGTCGGAAGGATTCTCAAAGGTTAGCGAGAGACAGAAAGGAGTGTGTTTGAAACACAGCAACTGCCCTCATTTGTAACACACACACACACCCCTTCTTTACATTACATTACATTTAGCTGACGCTTTTATCCAAAGCGACTTACAATAAGTGCATTCGACCAACAAAATACAAACTAGAAGAAAAGAGAATCATAAAGTACATCAGGCTTCATAGAGCCAAAACATTTCAAGTGCTACTCAACTGGCTTTAGATAAGCCAGTCCTTTGTTAGTATATAAGTGCTTTGTTAATAGTTCTATCGCTCGAAGTGGAGTCGAAAGAGATGAGTTTTCAGTCTGTGCCGGAAGGTGTCTAAGCCAGAGGTTCTCAATTGTTTTTCAGCCAAGGACCCCTTACAAGATAGAGAATACACCAAGGACCCCTTACAAGATAGAGAATACACCAAGGACCCCTTACAAGATAGAGAATACACCAAGGACCCCTTACAAGATAGAGAATACACCAAGGACCCCCTCATTCTGATTTATGATTTTGGGCTATATAAATAAAAATTGACTTGATTTGACATGTATGTCCCTTGGAATAATCTGACGTAGCCTATTTTTTACACTTCTATAGTCTTAGTTATGTGAAAGAACAACACAAGAGAAATGTATTAGAAAGATATTAGATATGTATTAAAAATATTTGCACCATCTCAACACAGAATACCCATAAAACAATCAATCAATTAGCTGCAAGTAACACTGTACCTAAACAAAATATCAAAGGGAAATCAAGAGAAAAGTGATAATTTGAAGTGCATTTCAACACACACACACACACACACACACACACACACACACACACACACACACACACACACACACACACACACACACACACACACACACACACACACACACACACACACACACACACACATAAAGATAACACATCAAGTGTTTCACTCTTAGTTAAATGATTTATAAAAGTCTAAACACAAAATAAATGCAGGCTATAAACAATTGAACGCCTGCATTGCAACATATATCAAGTAAATTGAAAAACAACTGCAACTGCATTGCTACAATCCCAAACCACTACTTGTAATGGCAGCCAGCTCTGGACACTATTGGAGTGATGCAAGGCAGTCCATGAAGCTGATTGCTTCTCTCTGCAAGTGAAGACACGCAAGCTGTGGCCCTTAGTGTGGGTGGGACCTTGGACATGCTGCGTGATGTTAAAGCACTCCAATAGTGACAGAAACTCAGTGACAAAGGTGCAGGTGCTGGAGTCCACGTGGATGTTAAAATCACCTAGCAGTACTGTGGATGGGGACATGGAGCAGATTGAGGTGAGAAGCTCAGACAACTCAGACATGAATGAGGTGGAAGGTTTGGGGGGGCGGTAAATGAGGACGACCTGCTGCTTTGAGGGGGCAGCCACTGAGAAGGCAATGCACTCAAGTGAGATTTTATTCGTCACAAGCAGCTGTTTGACAGGGATATCTGCTCTGTGGATGACTGCCAGCCCACCACCACGACCAATGGAGCGGGGCTGTTGGAGATAAGCATAACCTGGGGGGGGTGGCTAGGTTGAGTGTGAGGAAGTCCTGTTGGTTTTGCCATGTCTCAGTGAGGCAGAGAAAATCCAATTTCCTATCAATGATGATTTCATTAATAAGTGATGCTTTGTTGTTAAGGGAGCGGGTATTTAACAACATGAATGTGTGGGAGTTGTTATATGTTGCAATGGCTGGTAAAACAGTGATGCCATCAACAACACAGGCCAAGGGCTTCAGGTTAACACTGCACACGTGTGGTTTGTTGTGATGACATAAGTGGGCGGTGACGGGGCGCCGGGACCACACAGTTGGGATAGTGTCAGCTGAGCCGGTGTAAACAAACCAACGTTTGGAACCTCTATGGACATACCTTGGTCTGCCAACTCGTAACAGCCCGAGGTATTCAATGACTGACAGACATAGAGGGGGTGTAGTGAAGTGGTTGATCCTAAAAAGTTGCGAGGCGGAGTAACGAAGCATCACGATGGTATGATGCTAACATTAGCACAGCGTTAGCTGTGGTCGCGGATCGGCCGGGAGAATGCGCTATCAGCCAAGAGTACAGATGAACCAGGACAGCAGGCAGCCTGTCCAGGAAGCAGTGGCAGTTCTAGACCAATTTGACTGGGGGGGGCCACTGGGGGGGCAGTTATTTTCTGAGGGGGGCCCAATAAATGCAGGACGAAAAAGAGAACTAGACAGTATGAAGTAATTGCGCATAAGAAAACAATGCAATCCAGTTATTGGTATTTGTTTCAGTACACTTATTTATTTCAGATATATCTTATAGTTATTACTGTTCGCTTCAGCTTAAGTTAGAGTAAAAATGTTGCACTCACACCATATTTATATAAAAATAAAGGCAATGAACAGTTTCATCTCTATTTTACATCTACAATTACACGGATACAATAGTTTAACTCATCTTCAATTATCGTGGTCGTCTCTCGAAACGTAGGTTTCAATCAGTCTTTCTTGGATGCAACAGCCTCTGATGATCCGAGATGAAAAGTGTTTGTTTTTCGCGCGCTTCAGCCGGACAGTGAAAGTGAGTGCACCGCTCTAATGGGTCCTGAGTGCACCGCTCTAATGGGTCCTGAGTGCACCGCTCTAATGGGTCCGACTAGAATGACGAATAACGTTAGTTCCGTCTATTCCGTCATTCAATAAATCGTGTAATAAATCATACATTTTTTTCACTTTTTTCCCTTTTCATTTTTAGGGGGGTCACAGGGGGGTCAGAGGTCAGTGTTAGGGGGGAACTGCCCCCCCCCAGAACCGCCCATGCCAGGAAGCGACTCAAGGACGGACAGCACTGAGGAGAGATGGTGGAAGTTGAAGAAGTTTGCCGCAGAGGAGCACCGGTGGTGGCCAGAGCAGGCTAGCCTGAGCAGGTAGAACTAGGCTAGCTTCTGATCGCCGTCAGACTGGCTGGGTGGAGAGGACCATTGTTGTGTCTTTTGTGGCAGAACAAAATCAAACAGCAGCTAAGCAGGTGATACAGTGAAGCAGGATCGGGACTCAAAACGGAAAAATGAGACGGAGAATCGGGCTTGTCGTCAGATGGAGCCACTAACGTTAGCGATAGCGTTAGCCCTGAAGCAGGAGCAACATTAGCAGGTGTAGCAGGGTGGACAGGTCGGAAGCGGAGCATCCGTAAAAAGTTGCGATCGGGTGTTACAAAAGTGTCCAGAACAGCGTGTACAAGCCACTGAACGTATGGAAACTGAGGTAGAAACGTTGGTCCAAAACTCGGCAGATACATTTTCGGACAGAGAAGCGGCGAACAGACAACGCCAGCGTCCTCTCTCTCCAAAAGTGTTGCGTCACAAAAAATTAAATAAATAAATAAAAAATCTAATGAATCTGAAAACTTTTCACGGACCCCCTGGCAGAGTGCCACGGACCCCTGGGGGGTCGCGGACCCCACTTTGAGAACCACTGGTCTAAGCTATCTGCTGTCCTGATGTCAATGGGGAGCTCATTCCACCATCTTGGAGCCAGGATAGCAAACCCACGTGTTTTTGCTGATGGGAACTTGGGTCCCCCTCGCAGTGAGGGTGCAGAGAGCTGTTTGGCTGATGCAGAGCGGAGTGCACGTGCTGGGGTGTACGGTTTACCATGTCCTGGATGTAGGAAGGGCCAGATCCATTCGCAGCATGGTACGCAAGTACCATTGTCTTGAAGTGGATTCTTGCAGTTACTGGAAGCCAGTGAAGGCAGCGGAGGAGCGGCGTGGTGTGGGAGAATTTAGGAAGGCTGAAGACCAGACGAGCCGCTGCATTCTGGATGAGCTGCAGAGGTCGGATGGCACATGCAGGTAGACCAGCCAGGAGGGAGTTGCAGTAGTCTAGGCGTGAGATGACGAGAGTCTGGACCAGAACCTGCGTCGCTTTCTGGGTCAGCTGGGGACGTATCCTCCTGATGTTGTAAAGCGTGTATCTGCAGCAGCGGGTTGTAGCAGCGATGTTTGCAGTGAAGGACAGGTTGTTATCAAGCGGCAAACTCTGGGGAAGAGCCGGGACGCCAATACGGAAGTGCCACACACTGCAGGTCATATATTGGCCGATAGGCGATGGCTGCAGAAAGGAGCAATTTCCATAGACCCCCATGTTAAAATGCCCAATTTTACAGCAGAAAAAAACATGTTTCTACCCATGGATGCAATAAATATTATTATCGATATAGTTAGATTCCACCTTCATGATTATGAATCTGTGAGTGAATTGTTTTCTAACACGACCCTTTTATTTATATTAGGTCTTAAAGTTTTTGCATAAATTAGAGCGTGGTCACTTTGATGGACACGTACATGCCTCACTGTCAGCTAACAGCAACTTGTCCACTCTGCTAGGCTACAACCATAGAGGCTACAACGTTAGTTAGTCATAGTACTGTACTTGACCCTTTAGCTTTAGCCGTGTTCGTGGTGATTGTGCCTTTTAGGGAATATTGTTACAAATACCAGACAATTAAAATGTTGTGCTGTGCGCTTGAATGTACTAACAGAACTTCCAAGAAGTCTAAAATGATAATATTATATATGTTAACCCCGTTCGCAGGTGTTTGTGTGCTTGGTAGCTTAGCTTGTTACTTATTAGCCAGCTAAGGACGTAACCCTTTGTGCATACATATACATTTTAGTTTATGATTCAGCCTTGGGTAAGACTTTTATAGTCTATGGCTATGACGCCCATAATGCTAAACGGGAGCAAATGTTAATAGGGGACCCAATTATCCCAGTGGTGGCCGCCGGAGCTAACGGAGCCGCAGGGGGCTAGCTCCAGCCGGCGTCCCGGAGCTAGCCCACTGCGGCTCCGTTAGCTCCGGGCGGTGGAGTCCGTCTTTTCTCAACGCGTGAATGACAAGCATTAAGAATAACAAAATATAGCTAATTCTCTTGCAGATTGTCTCATTTGATTATGAATGTAACGTTTATATAGGAGAACTACACTGTTAGCAGTAACTTGGTATGCATGTATTTCATGTTAGCTTAGCTTCTTAGCCTGAGCTAGCTCTGTTTACTTCCAGTTCGGAGGCAGCAGGTCCCGCCTCGGCTCCGCCTCTTTGCCCTTATTTGGAGCAGGCGGGATTAGACTCTGACGTCACTGTCGAGCCGTTAGTGGCCGACTCCGCCTACTAAGGGCTTCACGGCAACTCTGCAGAATCCTATGGGTGACGTCACGGACACTACGGCCATTTATATACAGTGGGGCAAAAAAGTATTTAGTCAGCCACCAATTGTGCAAGTTCTCCCACTTAAAAAGATGAGAGGCCTGTAATTTTCATCCTAGGTACACTTCAACTATGAGAGACAGAATGGGGGGAAAGAATCCAGGAAATCACATTGTAGGATTTTTAATGAATGAATTGGTAAATTCCTCGGTAAAATAAGTATTTGGTCAACTACAAACAAACAAGATTTCTGGCTCTCACAGACCTGTAACTTCTTCTTTAAGAGCCTCCTCTGTCCTCCACTCGTTAACTGTATTAATGGAACCTGTTTGAACTCGTTATCAGTATAAAAGACACCTGTCCACAACCTCAAACAGTCACACTCCAAACTCCACTATGGCCAAGACCAAAGAGCTGTCAAACGACACCAGAAACAAAATTGTAGACCTGCACCATGCTGGGAAGACTGAATCTGCAATAGGTAAGCAGCTTGGTGTGAAGAAATCAACTGTGGGAGCAATTATTAGAAAATGGAAGACATACAAGACCACTGATAATCTCCCTCGATCTGGGGCTCCACGCAAGATCTCACCCCGTGGGGTCAAAATGATCACAAGAACGGTGAGAAAAAATCCCAGAACCACACGGGGGGACCTAGTCAATGACCTGCAGAGAGCTGGGACCAAAGTAACAAAGGCTACCATCAGTAACACACTACGCCGCCAGGGACTCAAATCCTGCAGTGCCAGACGTGTCCCCCCGCTTAAGCCAGTACATGTCCAGGCCCGTCTGAAGTTTGCTAGAGAGCATTTAGATGATCCAGAAGAGGATTGGGAGAATGTCATATGGTCAGATGAAACCAAAATAGAAATTTTTGGTAAAAACTCAACTAGACGTGTTTGGAGGAGAAAGAATGCTGAGTTGCATCCAAAGAACACCATACCTACTGTGAAACATGGGGGTGGAAACATCATGCTTTCGGGCTGTTTCTCTGCAAAGGGACCAGGACGACTGATCCGTGCAAAGGAAAGAATGAATGGGGCCATGTATCGTGAGATTTTGAGTGACAACCTCCTTCCATCAGCAAGGGCATTGAAGATGAAACGTGGCTGGGTCTTTCAGCATCACAATGATCCCAAACACACCGCCCGGGCAACGAAGAAGTGGCTTCGTAAGAAGCATTTCAAGGTCCTGGAGTGGCCTAGCCAGTCTCCAGATCTCAACCCCATAGAAAATCTTTGGAGGGAGTTGAAAGTCCGTGTTGCCCAGCGACAGCCCCAAAACATCACTGCTCGAGAGGAGATCTGCATGGAGGATAGGGCCAAAATACCAGCAACAGTGTGTGAAAACCTTGTGAAGACTTACAGAAAACGTTTGACCTCTGTCATTGCCAACAAAGGGTATATAACAAAGTATTGAGATGAACTTTTGTTATTGACCAAATACTTATTTTCCAACATAATTTGCAAATAAATTCTTTAAAAATCAGACAATGTGATTTTCTGGATTTTTCTTTTCTCATTTTGTCTCTCATAGTTGAAGTGTACCTAGGATGAAAATTACAGGCCTCTCTCATCTTTTTAAGTGGGAGAACTTGCACAATTGGTGGCTGACTAAATACTTTTTTGTCCCACTGTATACAGTCTATGGTTGTTATAGGGTCACACCCAGATTCCTTGCAGTCTGAGTCGGGAAAACAACAGAGGTGCCGATGTTGATTGTCAGGTCAAGAGTGGGACAATCTTTTCCCGGAAGGAAAAGCAGTTCAGTCTTGTCAAGGTTGAGCTTGAGGTGGTGAGCAGACATCCACTGAGAGATGTCAGCTAGACAAGCAGAGATGCGTGCGACGACCTGGGTCTCTGAGCGGGGAAAGGACAGAATTAATTGGGTGTCGTCAGCGTAGCAGTGGTATGAAAAACCATGCGGGCTAATGACAGATCCGAGCGAGTTTGTGTACAGGGAGAAGAGGAGGGGACCAAGAACAGAGCCCTGAGGGACCCCTGTAGTTAATTGACAAGGGTCGGACTCGGACCCTCTCCAAGTTACCCTGTAGGTACGGTCTTTGAGGTATGAGGTGATGAGGGAAAGTGCAGAGCCTAAAACTCCAAGTTTTTGGAGAGTGCGAAGGAGGATCTGATGGTTCACCGTGTCGAATGCAGCTGACAGGTCCAACAGGATGATGACAGAGGAGAGGGATGCTGCTTTGGCAGTGTGCAGTTCCTCAGTGACAGCAATGAGAGCAGTATCTGTGGAGTGACCTGCCTTGAAACCAGACTGGTGCGGATCCAGAAGGTTGTTCTGATGGAGATAACAGGAGAGTTTCTGCAGCAGAGTTTGGAGGCAGGAGTTGGAACGAGTCAGAGGAAGGGAGGGCTGAGAGCACCGATGAGGCAAAGGTAGAGGAGGAGAGGGAACGAAGGTTATGGTGGACAGGTGCAGGATGAGAAGAGATTAGTTCGTTATGTTTGGAAAGAGGTAGAGAGAATGAGATGAAGAAGTGATTGGATGTGTGGAGCGGGTTTACAGAGAGGTTAGAAGTAGTGCAGTTCCTTGAGAATATGAGATCAAGGACATTGCCAGCTTTATGAGTTGGTGGGGACGGAGACAGTGAGAAAGCAAAGGCGGTTAACAGAGATGTTAGTTCGTCTATCTTCCCTGTCTGGAGGTTGAAGTCTCCGAGAAGTACAGCGGGAGGGCCAGTTTCAGGGATGTGTGAGAGGAGATTATCTAATTCCTCCAAGAAGTCCCCCAAGGCGCCTGGTGGACGGTAGAGAACAACAATGGTTAATTGTATAGGATGGGTTACTGTGACGGCATGGAATTCAAAGGTGGAAGGAGTGAAGTTAGGTAGCTTGAAGAGGGAAAAGCTCCATTTGGGAGAGAGCAGGAGACCAGTGCCACCTCCTCTGCCAGTGGGTCTGGGTGTATGGGAGAAGGAATATGCTGTGGAGAGAGCTGCTGGGGTGGATGTGTTGGATGGAGTAATCCACGTCTCAGTGAGAGCAAGGAAATCCAGAGACTGCAGGGAAGCGTAGCCAGAGATGAAGTCAGCCTTAGGAACAGCTGACTGGCAGTTCCACAGGCCACCTGAAACTAGATGTTGGATCTCAGTGGAGCACGTGGGATAGACGAGAGCAGGCCGGTTATAGCGATTAGGAGATACACGGGGCCAGTGATAATTGCGAGAAGACACATGAACAGGAATGGAGAAAATACACATGATTATAGCATGGGGGGCTAGAAACACCAGAGACACTTAGCTTATTTAAGGTAGGATTTGCCTCCCTCATGACTCCAGCAGGACTCTATTGTCTTTGTCAGTCTTCGTCTGTCTGAAGCTGACGCTCCAGGAAAGTGCTACCTAAAATCATGGATGTATAATAAGAACTGGATACAGCGTGGGAGGCGGGGCCTCATTCATTCCTATGAGAGATGCTCATTAGCGCATGATGATAAAATGGCCCAACTTTTGAGAGAGTGAAACGTCACAGATTACCCAGCATGCCTGAGAAGTACCCGTATGTGCGCTCATAGCGCATGCGCAACTTTAACCAAAATGCTCGTTCACATCAAGCACGTCAATTTGCGTACACGTAACAGCACCGCACGTTCATGACAACATGGATGGATTTGATATTAACGAGGCGGCAGTTAGCAGCTAGCGGCTAGCTAGTAATTATGCTAATGTACACATCAATCGTTATGTACTTATATTACGCTGTAACAGGATCTAGTGATATCCAACAGAGCTTCATTTAGCATGAAAGAATGATTGCACTGTGTATATATAATATATATACTTATAATAATAAGTAATATTAACTTTATTTAATACAACATTTACGGTACAAGATGTAATCATACAGCCCATGTAGTATGATAATGAATTACAGCAAACATGTGCAATATATCCATTATTACAGCTCCGTGGGATGGCAGTCAGACGATATGGGTCCGTTCTTATTGTGCATCCATGGGTAAAGATAAACGCAACTCACATTGGTTTCTCAAACAGCATCTCTGTAAACTACGTGTATTCATTGAATTTCACTCTGCCTTTAACGGCTCGTTGTAGCTCCAATAGCTCCAGCCCCCACCCTCCCTGTGAGCACAGTGTGCTCTGATTGGTCGGGACACGTAACATGAACGTGCCGGGTGGCGCGGTCCCGTGGGTTAGATGCGCGTTCATAATGCAGAGGGAAATAACTCTCAGAATAACGTTATTAGCACATTTTACAACTTGAGGAACGAATGTTTTTAATAAGGGCTATACAAGTGTTCATACTGGGTAGTTTATTTAGTTTAAAAAAAATTATCCAACGATCTACAGACCACTCTTTCCCCATGTAAGTCAATGGGAAAAAGTGTTTCCGGGCCTGGCAATCAAACGGAAGTGTAGTACCGCCGTTTGGCCAGCACGAATATTTTCATGTGAGTCCGGCGCACTTCCTGGGGGCTTGCCTAAAATGGACACCTGATTGCTGAGTTGTCACAGCTGTGGGGCCACGCCCCTTTAATTAGTTAACTCTCTGCAGCTGATGATGGGCCTCAATAGGAAATTGAAACTGGCTCACTCCTGAGGTGTCAAAGAAACTTTTTAGTGGCAAAATAGTTTACAATTACATTAATTCTGTGATGAGGTGTGTGTGTAGTTGTGTGTCTGTGAGCAAAAAACTAAACTTCTCTCATTGTTTTTGTTTCTCTGTGGGATTGTAACGGATGTGTTTGCAGCTCCTTCAGTGATCAGCAGGACGAGAGAAAATAAAGGATTTATGAAGTCTGGGATGCGGTCAAAAAGTAAAATCCCTGTGTTTCCTCCAGGGGATATACACTGAACATCAGCAGGAGAGGACTCTTTAAAGTAGAGACACTACATACTGATATACACCTGAACATCAGCAGGAGAGGACTCTTTAAAGTAGAGACACTACATACTGATATACACCTGAACATCAGCAGGAGAGGACTCTTTAAAGTAGAGACACTACATACTGATATACACCTGAACATCAGCAGGAGAGGACTCTTTAAAGTAGAGACACTACATACTGATATACACCTGAACATCAGCAGGAGAGGACTCTTTAAAGTAGAGACACTACATACTGATATACACCTGAACATCAGCAGGAGAGGACTCTTTAAAGTAGAGACACTACATACTGATATACACCTGAACATCAGCAGGAGAGGACTCTTTAAAGTAGAGACACTACATACTGATATACACCTGAACATCAGCAGGAGAGGACTCTTTAAAGTAGAGACTCTACATACTGATATACACCTGAACATCAGCAGGAGAGGACTCTTTAAAGTAGAGACACTACATACTGATATACACCTGAACATCAGCAGGATAGGACTCTTTAAAGTAGAGACACTACATACTGATATACACCTGAACATCAGCAGGAGAGGACTCTTTAAAGTAGAGACACTATATACTGATATACACCTGAACATCAGCAGGAGAGGACTCTTTAAAGTAGAGACACTACATACTGATATACACCTGAACATTAACAGGAGAGGACTCTTTAAAGTAGAGTCACTACAAAAGAGCGTAAGAGGACTCTTACCTCAATGAACAACAGTGAGGTTAATTGTGATGAGAGGGATCACAGACTGCTTGCATGAGTAACACCTAAACAATCAGTCAGTCTGTTTCATCACAGCTCAGCTTTCATCTCCACAGCAAACAGAGCAGAGTCCCTGAACACATCACCACCCGTCCTCCACACACACACACACACACACACACACAGCAAAACGTTGAATGCAGGACTGTAACTTGTCATGGAGTATTTTGTAAAGCCAGGAAACCCTTAGTATCTGAGCACTTCTGTAAATATAGTACTTCTGTGTGTAACTTAGTGAACTCTCCCAACAATAACTGGATTTATTTTGCCCCGTTGTGTCGCTCGTCGCCTGTTTGCCCCGCAGCGGTGTGCTCTGACATAAATCAATAATGAAGCCCGGTCAGGACGCGTCGCTCCCCTGAACGCAGCAGAAGAGCACTTTGTCGGGGAGTAATTTGCGTTTTCAGTCCGGCAACATGAAGCCACCTGCCTGCTCCGTGGTGACAGTGGGGGGGGCAGGAGAGAGTCCGTAAAGTGGGTCGCAGAGGGCGAAAACACCCGAGGGCAGCCTGGCTGACACCCCACATCTAAATCAGAACGCTAAGCACCGGCACACGACAAAGAAATGGAAGAGAGGGCAAACTGCATGCATTATGTGTTTTAATATTCAGAGCTTGGAAAGTGGATGAGATCAGCGCCGTGGAGCCGAGCCATTTGGCTTCCCTTCAAAGAGAGGGACGCATGAAGGGTGTCCACCGTTCTTATTATACATCCATGGTGTCGACCAGAGGGGGGAAACTGTACTCAGGTATTGTACTTTAGTAAAAGTAGAAGTACCAGAGGAATACTCTGTTACAGTAAAAGTCTTGCATTCAAAATGTTCCTCAAGTAGCAGTATACATGTATTGTCAGCTAATTGTACTTAAAGGCCCCTATGAGACTCTCTCAACAGTATATTATAGGTCTCAAATATATACAGAGCATATGAGTTCTGTTCTCATTGGAATCAATTTAAGTTCTTTAATTAAGTACACATTTTGAGGTACTTGTACTTTACTTGAGTATTGCAATGTTATGCTACTGTGTACTTCTACTCCACTCCATGTATTTAATACCTTTAGTTACTTCACAGATGTGGATGAGTGATGTGAAATATAACCAAGTGTTGAATCAGACTTTAGTTCCACCTGGAGTAAATCCACCAGCTACCCTGCAGTCTACAAAGTCATTCAGACTAGCTGCACCTTCACCAGCTTTGAGAACACTTTCATGATCAATCATTATAAAACATATCATATATATTATTCTGAAATGGACCAATCTGCACAACGACTACTTTTACTGTCTTTCACTATATTTTGATGAGAATACTTTTCTACTTTCACTTGAGGAACATTTTGAATGAGGACTTTTACTGTAACAGAGTATTCCTGCACTCTGGTACTTCTACTTTTACTCAAGTACAAGATCTGAGTACTTCTACTTTTACTCAAGTACAATACCTGAGTACTTCTACTTTTACTAAGTACAAGATCTGAGTACTTCTACTTTTACTCAAGTACAAGATCTGAGTACTTCTACTTTTACTCAAGTACAAGATCTGAGTACTTCTACTTTTACTCAAGTACAAGATCTGAGTACTTCTACTTTTACTCAAGTACAAGATCTGAGTACTTCTATTTTGACTCAAGAACAAGATCTCAGTACTTCTACTTTTACTCAAGTACAAGATCTGAGTACTTCTACTTTTACTCAAGTGCAAGATCTGAGTACTTCTACTTTTACTCAAGTACAAGATCTGAGTACTTCTACTTTTACTCAAGTACAAGACATGAGTACTTCTACTTTTACTCAAGTACAAGATCTGAGTACTTCTACTTTACTCAAGTACAAGACATGAGTACTTCTACTTTACTCAAGTACAAGACATGAATACTTCTCCCTCCTCTGCATTCATTAGAGTCCAAATGCTTAACAAATGAATTTGTCTATATATAAAAAGAAGGGCTGCAGGGTGTAACACTGATGCTGGTTGCATTAAGCAGCTGTGTGTGTGTGTTCTTGGTGTGTGTGTGGTGTGTGTGTGTGTGGTGTGTGTGTGTGTGTGTGTGTGTGTGTGTGTGTGTGTGTGTGTGTGTGTGTGTTCTTGGTGTGTGTGTGTTTGTGTTCTTGGTGTGTGTGTGTTTGTGTTCTTGGTGTGTGTGTGTGTGTGTGTGTGTGTGTGTGTGTGTTCTTGGTGTGTGTGTGTTCTTGGTGTGTGTGTGTGTGTTATTGGTGTGTGTGTGTGTGTGTGTGTATGTGTGTTTTAACCCCCGTGGCCCAGTTAAACGCTCGCAGTGCAGTGCATGGCGGTGACAACAGGTATTAGAGGGTATAATTTGAGCAGGAGGGGTAATGGAGCTGGAGTAACGAGGCCTGGAGCTGGTCTCTGCCGTCTCTCCCTTCTCGTTAGCCTGGTGGTTCCGTCACCTCCGACACCTCCAGCGTCTTCATCATGTGGAAGAAACTCCGCCACACTTCCACCTGGCTGCCTGAGAACAACAGGGCACATTTGAGCCTGTGCACATCATGGCAACAGCAGAGAGGGCGAGTTCTGATGCGATTATGCTCGTACGATGGTGCTGAAGCAGTAAAGTCGCTATAATCCGCATGAAGAACGTCCGAATGCGTTTACTTTATCGTATGAAAGAGAAAAGCGGCAGACGAAACAATCTGCAAAGTAGTTTAATTCTCCAAGTACATGTGTAGATTTAATAAAATAAATGGAGCAGATTTAAGATGAACCAGGATTAAATACGGAGAGGAATCAACGTGATCAAGTGGAGTAGAAGCAGCAGCTCAGGATGCCGGACGCTGTCTCTATATCTATGTTTATATGTACCACCCCTCCCCCTCTCTCAGTGCTGGTCTCTTCCACAATTACCAAAAAACAAAGCCATGGATTTAGCGTCACACAAACTCCATCTTAACACGATTCACTTTTTCTCGTCCTTCTAGTGTTGAGGGACTTCAAGGCCTGCTTTGTAATGAAAGACTTTAAGCCCAACATTAGCCACCTTTAGCTTAGCGGTGGTGACGTGAAGTCATGTGACCGTGCTTTAGTTCCTTTATAGCCCAACATTAGTCGCCTCTAGCTTAGCGATGGTGACGTGAAGTCATGTGACCGTGCTGTAGTTCCTTTATAGCCCAACATTAGCCACCTTTAGCTTAGCGGTGGTGACGTGAAGTCATGTGACCGTGCTGTAGTTCCTTTATAGCCCAACATTAGCCACCTTTAGCTTAGCGGTGGAGACTTGATGTCATGTGACCGTGCTGTAGTTCCTTTATAGCCCAACATTAGCCTCCTTTAGCTTAGCGGTGGTGACGTGAAGTCATGTGACCGTGCTGTAGTTCCTTTATAGCCCAACATTAGCCACCTTTAGCTTAGCGGGGGAGACTTGATGTCATGTGACCGTGCTGTAGTTCCTTTATAGCCCAACATTAGCCGCCTTTAGCTTAGCGGTGGTGACGTGAAGTCATGTGACCGTGCTGCAATTCCTTTATAGCCCAACATTAGCCACCTTTTGCTTAGCGGTGGTGAGGTGAAGTCATGTGACCGTGCTGTAGTTCCTTTATAGCCCAACATTAGCCTCCTTTAGCTTAGCGGTGGTGACGTGAAGTCATGTGACCGTGCTGTAGTTCCTTTATAGCCCAACATTAGCCACCTTTAGCTTAGCGGTGGTGACGTGAAGTCATGTGACCGTGCTGTAGTTCCTTTATAGCCCAACATTAGCCACCTTTAGCTTAGCGGTGGAGACTTGATGTCATGTGACCGTGCTGTAGTTCCTTTATAGCCCAACATTAGCCTCCTTTAGCTTAGCGGTGGTGACGTGAAGTCATGTGACCGTGCTGTAGTTCCTTTATAGCCCAACATTAGCCACCTTTAGCTTAGCGGGGGAGACTTGATGTCATGTGACCGTGCTGTAGTTCCTTTATAGCCCAACATTAGCCGCCTTTAGCTTAGCGGTGGTGACGTGAAGTCATGTGACCGTGCTGCAATTCCTTTATAGCCCAACATTAGCCACCTTTTGCTTAGCGGTGGTGAGGTGAAGTCATGTGACCGTGCTGTAGTTCCTTTATAGCCCAACATTAGCCTCCTTTAGCTTAGCGGTGGTGACGTGAAGTCATGTGACCGTGCTGTAGTTCCTTTATAGCCCAACATTAGCCTCCTTTTGCTTAGCGGTGGTGACGTGAAGTCATGTGACCGTGCTGTAGTTCCTTTATAGCCCAACATTAGCCTCCTTTTGCTTAGCGGTGGTGAGGTGAAGTCATGTGACCGTGCTGTAGTTCCTTTATAGCCCAACATTAGCCTCCTTTAGCTTAGCGGTGGTGACGTGAAGTCATGTGACCGTGCTGTAGTTCCTTTATAGCCCAACATTAGCCTCCTTTTGCTTAGCGGTGGTGACGTGAAGTCATGTGACCGTGCTGTAGTTCCTTTATAGCCCAACATTAGCCTCCTTTAGCTTAGCGGTGGTGACGTGAAGTCATGTGACCGTGCTGTAGTTCCTTTATAGCCCAACATTAGCCTCCTTTAGCTTAGCGGTGGTGACGTGAAGTCATGTGACCGTGCTGTAGTTCCTTTATAGCCCAACATTAGCCTCCTTTAGCTTAGCGGTGGTGACGTGAAGTCATGTGACCGTGCTGTAGATCCTTTATAGCCCAAAATGAGATGCTGCCTTCAGGGTCCAACACAGGAATATGACATCCCTGCACTGCTCTTTACCAAAGATACTTCATAATAATATTATTATTTGAATCCGTTCTGCGCAGTCTGAAAAGTACACTGATCAAAATCAAACTCCAGTGTTTTTCAGATGAATTTCTGTTTCCCTGCTGCAGAAAACATCATGATCTGTAATCCTTCTGATAAAACCAACGCAGAGATATTTCATACACAATTTATGTGCCTGGAAAATAAAGCTCCTCTGATGAAGTCTTCTCCTCATTAATGTCATTTAAAACTCTCCTCTCTCTTTCCTTCTTGCTCTCCATCCCTGCTCCAGCCGGCTGTCCGCCATGTTGCATCATCTTCAAAGCTGCGTTCAACAAGGCCGCATCGTGTTCAACATCTTACGGCGTATTAGTGCATGGCTGTAAGCTGCTGACGAGGATCACACGCTGTGATTTTAAATTCATAGTCGAGTGTGTGTAAATCATTTCTGGTGTTTTGATCTGAGCACAAACATTAATTTTTTCTTCAGATTTAACGCTTCACTTCCTGTCCCTCTGGTGCGTGTTACACATCTGAGAAACATGCTAATCATTTAAACTACATCCACCCTGAGAGGAGGAGGAGAGGGTAGGAAACAAGGAGGGAGAGGAAGGAGAGGAAGAAGGAATCAGTATCAAGTTTATTGCCAGGTACATTTACACATTTTAAAGAAACTATTGAGCATTAAAAAAAGAACAAAGACAAAAACTGAAGAACTTAAAACAATGAATATATGACAATAGTCCAGGGCGGTGCAGACGTGTGCAAAATACATCATTATTATTACGTGCAAAACCTATTTTTATCTCAAAGGATAAATATTCAGTCTCTAAAATATGACTTTTATTTCGAAATGTTCTGTACACAAGACAGCTGGTAGTGTTTTAGTTAACGAGAGTATGGCATCGGGGGAAGAGGAGGGTTGGAGAGAAGAGAGGCCAATGAGGGAGGAGATGACAGCAAGGAGGTGAGGGTGAGTTTAGAGGAGGAAGAGGTGACAGGCAGGCAGTCCGTTCACACATGTGTTAGTGATACACACACACACACACACACACACACACACACACACACACACACACACACACACACACACACACACACACACACACACACACACACACACACACACACACACACACACACACACACACACACACACACACACACACACACACACACACACACTTCTCTTGTTGCTGTTCGTCCTGATCCTAGTTCTGGTTCAGACACCAATAGTGATCACATCCTTGTGATGGTATGAGCAGCTCTGAACAGGAACTGTGTCAGGTGTCTTTCATGAAGTCATAAAACATATTGAGGCTGAATGCATAAATATGAGCGCGTGTTTAATCCTTTCACGACGAAACTTGTTTCAACAGCCTTGGATTGAGGCCATCAAACCCATTTATAATAAAACTAACAACGACCAATTTCCTCCAGATCACAGCCCTAATGTGTGATCGCTCAGGTGCTGTTAGACGAACCCCAGCGCTGCGGATAGCAAACAGGAACATTCAGCCTTCGCCGGTTTGTTGGGAGACATCGATGATCCCAGTCTGTTTGATTGTTCTGCCTTTTAACGAGACTGTGTGACGGGCTATCACTCTCACTACATGAGGACAATAACAACCCACCGCTGTGTGTGTGTATTCGGTTATAGTGCATGTAAATGGTCTGCAGAGGCTAACAATCCTGTGTTCTCTCCAGAGAGAGTTTCTCTCACATATCAGCAGGAGAGGACTCTTTAAAGTACAGTCACTACATACTGATATACACCTGAACATCAGCAGGAGAGGACTCTTTAAAGTACAGTCTATACATACTGATATACACCTGAACATCAGCAGGAGAGGACTCTTTAAAGTAGAGACACTACATACTGATATACACCTGAACATCAGCAGGAGAGGACTCTTTAAAGTACAGTCACTACATACTGATATACACCTGAACATCAGCAGGAGAGGACTCTTTAAAGTAGAGACACTACGTACTGATATACACCTGAACATCAGCAGGAGAGGACTCTTTAAAGTAGAGACACTACGTACTGATATACACCTGAACATCAGCAGGAGAGGACTCTTTAAAGTAGAGACACTACATACTGATATACACCTGAACATCAGCAGGAGAGGACTCTTTAAAGTAGAGACACTACGTACTGATATACACCTGAACATCAGCAGGAGAGGACTCTTTAAAGTAGAGACTCTACATACTGATATACACCTGAACATCAGCAGAAGAGGACTCTTTAAAGTAGAGACACTGCGTACTGATATACACCTGAACATCAGCAGGAGAGGACTCTTTAAAGTACAGTCACTACATACTGATATACACCTGAACATCGGCAGGAGAGGACTCTTTAAAGTAGAGACACTACATACTGATATACACCTGAACATCAGCAGAAGAGGACTCTTTAAAGTAGAGACACTGCGTACTGATATACACCTGAACATCAGCAGGAGAGGACTCTTTAAAGTACAGTCACTACATACTGATATACACCTGAACATCGGCAGGAGAGGACTCTTTAAAGTAGAGACACTACATACTGATATACACCTGAACATCAGCAGGAGAGGACTCTTTAAAGTACAGTCACTACATACTGATATACACCTGAACATCAGCAGGAGAGGACTCTTTAAAGTAGAGACACTACATACTGATATACACCTGAACATCAGCAGGAGAGGACTCTTTAAAGTACAGTCACTACATACTGATATACACCTGAACATCAGCAGGAGAGGACTCTTTAAAGTAGAGACACTACATACTGATATACACCTGAACATCAGCAGGAGAGGACTCTTTAAAGTAGAGACACTACATACTGATATACACCTGAACATCAGCAGGAGAGGACTCTTTAAAGTAGAGACACTACATACTGATATACACCTGCACATCAGCAGGAGAGGACTCTTTAAAGTAGAGACACTACATACTGATATACACCTGAACATCAGCAGGAGAGGACTCTTTAAAGTAGAGACACTACATACTGATATACACCTGAACATCAGCAGGAGAGCACTCTTTAAAGTAGAAACACTACATACTGATATACACCTGCACATCAGCAGGAGAGGACTCTTTAAAGTAGAGACACTACATACTGATATACACCTGAACATCAGCAGGAGAGGACTCTTTAAAGTAGAGACACTACATACTGATATACACCTGAACATCAGCAGGAGAGAACTCTTTAAAGTAGAGACACCACATACTGATATACACCTGAACATCAGCAGGAGAGGACTCTTTAAAGTAGAGACACTACATACTGATATACACCTGAACATCAGCAGGAGAGGACTCTTTAAAGTAGAGACACTACATACTGATATACACCTGAACATCAACAGGAGAGGACTCTTTAAAGTAGAGACACTACATACTGATATACACCTGAACATCAGCAGAAGAGGACTCTTTAAAGTAGAGACACTACATACTGATATACACCTGAACATCAGCAGGAGAGGACTCTTTAAAGTAGAGACACTACATACTGATATACACCTGAACATCAGCAGGAGAGGACTCTTTAAAGTAGAGACACTACATACTGATATACACCTGAACATCAGCAGGAGAGGACTCTTTAAAGTAGAGACACTACATACTGATATACACCTGAACATCAGCAGGAGAGGACTCTTTAAAGTAGAGACACTACATACTGATATACACCTGAACATCAGCAGGAGAGGACTCTTTAAAGTAGAGACACTACATACTGATATACACCTGAACATCAGCAGGAGAGGACTCTTTAAAGTAGAGACACTTCATACTGATATACACCTTAACATCAGCAGGAGAGAACTCTTTAAAGTAGAGACACTACATACTGATATACACCTGAACATCAGCAGGAGAGGACTCTTTAAAGTAGAGACACTAAATACTGAGATACACCTGAACATCAGCAGGAGAGAACTCTTTAAAGAGAGCGTATGGGCAGCAGACTGATATCAGACGGCAGCAGGACGGCCTGCAGAGGAGTGTCAGAGGAGCAGATCTTAATATAGAAACTACTGACTCTGACACTTTTACCCCCAAAACAGAGCGAGAGCCGGCGGCGCTGATTTCTGCTTGACTGTTCATTAGAGGAGCTCTTCCTGCTACTCAGCTGATACACGCCGTGCACTGATGTTCAGCTGTGGGGGATAATGCACTAATGAATAAAGCAAGTTAAAGTAAAGGGTTTTAAACCTTCAAACTGTTGCTTTCCTGTCTGTGATGTCAACAGTATGTACATTTACTCAAGTGCTGTACATACCGTACAATGTGTGGGTACATTCACGTTATTTGTCTCATGCACTTCTTTCATAATTAATTGAAAGTTTCAGATTTTTTTTTAATGTATTTGCGTTTTGTCGACTGTCTCAGAGTTAGTCGTCTCATAACTGTAAGTATTTGTCAGTATATCTGAAATGATGTGTGCGTCACTCTTTAGTGTCCCCTGGTCTCCCAGCTGTGTGCGTCACTCTTTAGTGTCCCCTGGTCTCCCAGCTGTGTGCGTCACTTTTTAGTGTCCCCTGGTCTCCCAGCTGTGTGCGTCACTCTTTAGTGTCCCCTGGTCTCCCAGCTGTGTGCGTCACTTTTTAGTGTCCCCTGGTCTCCCAGCTGTGTGCGTCACTCTTTAGTGTCCCCTGGTCTCCCAGCTGTGTGCGTCACTCTTTAGTGTCCCCTGGTCTCCCAGCTGTGTGCGTCACTCTTTAGTGTCCCCTGGTCTCCCAGCTGTGTGCGTCACTTTTTAGTGTCCCCTGGTCTCCCAGCTGTGTGCGTCACTCTTTAGTGTCCCCTGGTCTCCCAGCTGTGTGCGTCACTTTTTAGTGTCCCCTGGTCTCCCAGCTGTGTGCGTCACTCTTTAGTGTCCCCTGGTCTCCCAGCTGTGTGCGTCACTCTTTAGTGTCCCCTGGTCTCCCAGCTGTGTGCGTCACTTTTTAGTGTCCCCTGGTCTCCCAGCTGTGTGCGTCACTCTTTAGTGTCCCCTGGTCTCCCAGCTGTGTGCGTCACTCTTTAGTGTCCCCTGGTCTCCCAGCTGTGTGCGTCACTCTTTAGTGTCCCCTGGTCTCCCAGCTGTGTGCGTCACTTTTTAGTGTCCCCTGGTCTCCCAGCTGTGTGCGTCACTCTTTAGTGTCCCCTGGTCTCCCAGCTGTGTGCGTCACTTTTTAGTGTCCC
The DNA here is from genome assembly GCA_028583405.1 of Pogonophryne albipinna. NCBI lineage: Eukaryota > Metazoa > Chordata > Actinopteri > Perciformes > Artedidraconidae > Pogonophryne > Pogonophryne albipinna. Next base: position 89,876 of record JAPTMU010000219.1, read on the forward strand.
CTGGTCTCCCAGCTGTGTGCGTCACTCTTTAGTGTCCCCTGGTCTCCCAGCTGTGTGCGTCACTCTTTAGTGTCCCCTGGTCTCCCAGCTGTGTGCGTCACTCTTTAGTGTCCCCTGGTCTCCCAGCTGTGTGCGTCACTCTTTAATGTCCCCTGGTCTCCCAGCTGTGTGCGTCACTCTTTAGTGTCCCCTGGTCTCCCAGCTGTGTGCGTCACTCTTTAATGTCCCCTGGTCTCCCAGCTGTGTGCGTCACTCTTTAGTGTCCCCTGGTCTCCCAGCTGTGTGCGTCACTTTTTAGTGTCCCCTGGTCTCCCAGCTGTGTGCGTCACTCTTTAGTGTCCCCTGGTCTCCCAGCTGTGTGCGTCACTTTTTAGTGTCCCCTGGTCTCCCAGCTGTGTGCGTCACTCTTTAGTGTCCCCTGGTCTCCCAGCTGTTTGCGTCACTCTTTAGTGTCCCCTGGTCTCCCAGCTGTGTGATGAAGAAATAAAGTGGATAATTTCCAGAAGAAGTGTCACAATTTAATTTCTCACACAAAAAACTCACCAGCTTTTATTTGATGTATGCATCTGGTTGAAAAAAAAGTTACTGCAAAAACTTTTCCGGTGACACAGAAACATATTTGTTTTGCATTTCCACTCAGTCCGTCTCAAAACAAACAGAGTTATTTTAGAGGAAATATCTCGTCTCACACTCCGTCTGTAGGTGAGCAGTGCGGGCGCCACATGATTGACAGCTCTTTGAAAACACACGTTATTAGAGACAGAGTGGAAATAAATAGCTTCAAAGACCCATTGTGTGTGTGTGTGTGTGTGTGTGTGTGTGTGTGTGTGTGTGTGTGTGTGTGTGTGTGTGTGTGTGTGTATGGCACTGTTCCAGCACCGTAGAGTCTAATAGCCATCAAGTGTTTCACTCTGCCACTTTTCTCATTCATTCGTCAGGCATCATTATTATTGCTGTCGATGGTCATTAAGTGTGTGTGTGTGTGTAAGCAGAGGGTAGTAATCACACAGTTTTTGTCTGTCAGAAACGTGTCAGTCATCGGTGAGATTCAGCTTTGTACTTAAAAGGAAATACCACTCAATTTAAAATGTCATTTTAAAGCCTGTTATTCATCTGCTCCCCCCACACACACACACACACACACACACACACACACACACACACACACACACACACACACACACACACACACACACACACACACACACACACACACACACACACACACACACACACACACACACACACACACACACACACACACACACACACACACACACACACACACACACACACACACAGACAGAAACACAGTCTGGTAGAAACATGTGTTTCTCACTCGTCTGTCGGGTTGATAGTTCTCAGATTGCTGCGTGACATTTTGGACAGATGGAGTGTGGAGGATAACTGTCGCTCACCTTCCTCCTCCTCCTCTTCCTCCTCCTCCTAATTTAAGCCATCTGTCTTGACTCTGGATGACGGCTGACTTGGACCTGAAAAAGATTATTAAATTCACAAAGAAATGTACAAAGAAATGTGTAAATACAAAATGAAGGAGAAGCGTTTTTGAATCGCTCCATAGCATCAATAACTTTTGAGCATGCGTTGTGAAGAGAACACACGAACATCAGCACCGCAGGGGCCCTTTATTTAAAGTGTCTTTTTCATCTCATTTAACTGACACTTTTATCCAAAACAACTTACAATAATGTGGACATGATTTAGGAAAGCAGGAATCCTTTAAGCTCCAATAAACCAAAACGCTTGTAGTCCTGCTCAATTGTTTCACGTTTCAATGACCAAGGTGCAGTGTCTAAAGTTTCTACAGTCTGGGATTTGAACCTGCAACCTCTCCCCCCCGTGTGTTTAATAGCCGTCTGAAGGTTACAGCGGTCAGGTGGGGCAGTGTGACGGTGTCCAATGTCAAACCCCCCCCGCCTGCTCTTTCATCCAGTCACTGATTTTCCCCGCTCTGCTGGAAGGAAATGAAATCCGTTTACTCAAGTTCTGCACTTTACAATGTTAAGGTACTTTGACCTCCTTAGTAGTTTCATTTAAAAGTACATTCTGGAAGCCTATTGTTATTTTTACTCCACTACATTTATCTGAGAGATTTAGTTACCTTACAGAATATTAGCTAATGCAACTAGAAGGCAAATAATAAATAAATATTGACATATAATTATACACCAGGTAACAGAGGCGCTGCGCCCTCAAATCAAAATGCAGATTTTCCCAAGACAGCAATATTTCTGTTCGTCAAAAACTGAATAATGACTCCAGAGATATCTGAGCATCGAGCAGAGCGTCAGACGGCAGAGAGCTCCGACGTCACGTTGTTGTTTACGTCAGGAGACATCTTGCTTACGGAGTCATGATCTCGAGAGAATTGATACATCTTATTAACAACATCAGCGCCACAGTATCACCTCAAACTATATTGTGTTGTAGTTCTGCAGTATACATGTGATACTAAAATAAATGGTAGTACTTTAATGTATGTGATTCTGAAGAGCGCCATTACTCATGACGAGTACTTTTACTTCTGGAACTTCAAGTAGATGTCGATGCTAATACTTTGTACTCAAGAGAGATTTTGAATGCAGGACTTCAACTCGTAACAGAGCAGTTTTACAATGTAGTTTTGCTTCTGAAGTAAAATATCTAATTGAGGACATGAGGAGGAGACACTTAAAAAAATATATTACCTGTCATGTATTTCCATCCCTGGGGTTTGATCTCATGTCTCCGTCTAGACGTGTTCTCAGGGTAATCGTGTTTACATGGCGTCGTTTATTCAGCGGTTAATGACTTGCCGCCGTGCTATTACACCTCTTTATCTTCCGTCCTATTATACATCTGATTTTCCTCCGCACCGACGCACATTTACAAATCCACTCACTCACACTCCACTGACTAATGCGTTTCGGCCTAATTAAACTCCTTTGCATGTGGTGAAGTCCCATCATGCGGCATAATGAAATGAGCGCGGTGTGATCGCAGGTTGTCAAGGTGTGTGTGCGACAACGGGTATATTTAGCCAGGCTGCCTCTGGGTGGCAACACACAGCATCAGTGTGTGTAACAGAGCCGAGGCCAAGCTTACAGTGAAGTCAGAGGGAGGCTCTGAGATAAAGACCTGGCCACCATGAGGCCCCACGCAGAGTTATATGATGAGGCCCTCTGTTTTGCGAGCGTCAACGGGGGGGGGGGTGGGGGGGGGCAAGTGGAGCCTCGCAGCGGTGAAAACGTGCCTTGCCAAACTAATTGCGCCGCATGAGCGCATAGGTGACACACCCTCCGCAAGGTGAGGCCCAGTGGCGGCGCTAGGGGGTGGCTACTTGGGCTCAAGCCCCGGATGTTTCACTTAAAACTTTTTTTTTTTAAAGGTCTCGGGAGTAATGTGCAGTACCGGAGTCCAACAGAGAGGCAGCCACTGTGGGACATTAGCCTGCGTACTGCGTAGCCTGCCCTGAAGAAGAAGAAGTGATCCTTCCTAGTGCCTGACGAGTTTTAAGCTAATAGCCTATACAGTTATGGATATTAGAAAGTTATTGTCATTGAAGCAGGCGCCACAAGCTGCAGCAGCAGCAGTATCAGCAGCTGACAACAATGTCATCACCAGCAGTGAAGAAATGGATGATGTTTCAGGTTTGTGAATCTAATGGTGATATCTGCACTCTGGCTGACTGAGTAAGAAGTGAAAAAGAGTGATGTAACGTTAATGTTATAGCTAGTAAACATGGAGTAACCACACTAAGTATACCCTTATATGTTAGTATGTATACAGAACATGACTACAAATTATCCTAAGATGTAACGTTAACCCTTCATACCTCAGTCTACTTTTAAGACACTAAAATAACGTATTCCAATTTTTATTTGGTTTTCGCGTGTGGAATTATACCGGCTCTCGTTTCAGTACACATAACATGGAACTGACAGGCAACCCTCTGAATCAGACTCCGATTGGCTGTGACTGCATCCACTCAGAGTGTCCGATTCAGAAACGTGACTCTTACACTCTTTACGTCACAAACAAAGATGGTGGATGAGAATAGATCTATAAAACGATAAGCAATGCGCCAGAATCAAGGTGAGACTATCCGCATATTTTAAAACTCTACGCACATTCGTTTCACCTTAATAAGTAAACGACTGTTTGAGTGAGTTAAGGCATTAGTTTGCTTCATTAAAGGATGTTAATGAATAAGTGTTCTCCAGTGCCTTTTGTCCACTTTAAGGTGTTATTAAGGTAGGGTTAATGTTGCTCTCAAAGTGCACCAGATTGATGCTTTCAACTTCAATATTTAAAAAAAAATCTTCCCGGGGGAGCATGCCCCTGGACCCCCGAGAGGAGGCGACGACCCCCTTAAAGGATGTTCGGTCCACCCCCCACTTATAAAAATAGCACCCCCCCCCAACCCAACGACTCCTGGGCTAAGCCCCGGATCTCCTACAATCCTAAATCCGCCACTGGTGAGGCCCCACGCAGTCTGCATGATCGGCCTGTAGGGAGGGACGGCCCTGCACACATCAGACCACCTCGAGTTCAATGAGGTCAGAAGGTCACACTCAGAAAAGTCAGTCAAATGTTCTGTTTAGGAATTAACAAAGACATTTCCATTCAAATCATGGCAGCTGGTTGGTACATTTTATGCATATCATTGCCGTAGAGTGGGACAGGAATGTCGTATTTCCCTGAAGGCAGCATCTCCCTGGTCCAATGGAACTTCTACATTTTTGGGGAGATTATGTCGGAAAAGTATCTCTGTGTCAAACACACGTTTATGATACTTACATGTTTAGCAGGATAATCTCCACATATTAACACCACTTTATGATTTCTGAAGTAAAAAGTTAATGTTGGGCTATAAAGGAACTACAGCACGGTCACATGACTTCACGTCACCACCGCTAAGCTAAAGGAGGCTAATGTTGGGCTATAAAGGAACTACAGCACGGTCACATGACTTCACGTCACCACCGCTAAGCTAAAGGAGGCTAATGTTGGGCTATAAAGGAACTACAGCACGGTCACATGACTTCACGTCACCACCGCTAAGCTAAAGGAGGCTAATGTTGGGCTATAAAGGAACTACAGCACGGTCACATGACTTCACGTCACCACCGCTAAGCTAAAGGTGGCTAATGTTGGGCTATAAAGGAACTACAGCACGGTCACATGACTTCACGTCACCACCGCTAAGCTAAAGGAGGCTAATGTTGGGCTATAAAGGAACTACAGCACGGTCACATGACTTCACGTCACCACCGCTAAGCTAAAGGAGGCTAATGTTGGGCTATAAAGGAACTACAGCACGGTCACATGACTTCACGTCACCACCGCTAAGCTAAAGGAGGCTAATGTTGGGCTATAAAGGGACTACAGCACGGTCACATGACTTCACGTCACCACCGCTAAGCTAAAGGTGGCTAATGTTGGGCTATAAAGGAACTACAGCACGGTCACATGACTTCACGTCACCACCGCTAAGCTAAAGGAGGCTAATGTTGGGCTATAAAGGGACTACAGCACGGTCACATGACTTCACGTCAACACCGCTAAGCTAAAGGTGGCTAATGTTGGGCTATAAAAGAACTACAGCACGGTTACATGACTTCACGCCACCACCGCTAAGCTAAAGGCGGCTAACGTTGGGCGTGGTGACGTTTAGTCATCTCATTTAGACACTTGTTAGCAACCTTCGTTTTTAAATTCACCAGTGAGGGATTAACTGACGTATTTTACGTCATAGAATTAAAATCTCTTCAGCTTGTGTAAACCACGGACCTTATTTCATGCCAACATAAAAACACATTCAGAAAACCATTGACATCCAGACCAGGGGACAGGAAGTGTTGAAATGCTAAGGCATGTCAGGTTTTAGGACTCAATCCTGCACCCCTTTTCTCTTGCAGACCCAGAGTGTGCTCGTTGACAGGAAGCAGATCCATTTCACGCAGAGTTTGTTCCCAATCAGTCGAGATCTTTGTGACCGTGGTTCCAGAAATCAACTTGATATTTGTCCTGCTTTTGAAATTAATCCTCTGCAGGTCGGTTTGGCTGCAGCTTCCAATCAATCGGTCACACTGCTCACAGTCCTCCATCAGGGAACATTCAGGGGGGGGGGGGGGGGGAAGCCGTCACAACCTCACCGTGAGGAACACTTTCATTAAATACAAGCTACAAGTTTAGTCTCGAAAGAGCAGAGGTGGAGTCCAAGGAGTGCCTTTAAAGAAAGAAAGAATTAACATCCTGATAAAGAAAAGAGAAATATCTAAAAGAACAAATACGTTTATTTAAAATGTAAGAAAAAGGAAAAAATAAATAAGTACATTAATAATTTTGGAAGTATAAAGACAAGTTAAAATTATGGAGTGCTTTAATTTTGTTAGGGCTTTTAAACTAATTATAATCTGCATCATTCCTCAAGTTAGCTGGTATCGAGAGGAATGAGTCTGAAAACTAGCATTTTATCAACGCAAATAGTACATTCAAAAAGAGTCATATAAAACAAAGGTCTTCACATAACAGCAGACCTATATATATATATATATAACCTTTTGGAAGGTTCTGCAGAAAATCACCTCACATTCCTGACGAGCTGCATCTGTGTGATCAATTCAGATAAATACACTGTCTGACTCAGCATGTCAGGGGGCGGGACCTGCGCGGGGGCCTGCCACTCAAACCCATCCCTGCTACGTGATTGGTCCTTCCTCCGGGGTGGGCGGGGCCTGCAGAGCCACATGGAGCTGCTGGAGTCTGAGAGCCCGTCAGTCTGATCCGTCTCTCCGGAGCAGCACCATCAGAGTGGGGACATATTTTCATTTCTTATATTTCACCTCTTCCACTTTCTGTGTCTCTGCCCGCGGCCTCGCGGAGGAGAACGGACGGATTTTCTTGTGCGTAAAAGTCTTTCTAATTGAGCCATTAATTACCTGGAGAGGGATTTTATCATGTTCCTGATGTGTGCGCACTGATGGACTGAGACTGTCCGTGGATCAGGGAACTTTGTTTTCAACCCGTTTTTGGACCTTTATAAGACTCCGCTCCTGAGGCTGTGGCGGACACTTTGCTGTCTTCTCCACCGGAACCGGGTTTGATGGAAACATGACCCTCACCGGACCGGTTCTGCTCCACCTGCTGCTGCTGCTGCTCCCGGTGTCCGCGCGCTACTTCGGACACATCGCCGAGAACTCCCCGGTTGGGACGCCGGTGTCCGGGGTTCTGCTGCCCGGGGGATCCCACCTGAACGCCACTCTGACGGGGGATTACGCGTCGGATTTCAGGCTCGTGCATCACCGGGACCACCGTCTGGGTTTGGTCTCCGCCAAAGCGCTGGACCGGGAGTTCATCGCCATGTACCAGCTGACGGTGCAGCTGCCGCGCGGGGCCGCCGCCGTGCAGGTGGAGGTGTCGGACAGGAACGACAACATCCCTCGGTTCATCGGCGGGAACCGGACAGTGGAGGTGCACGCGCTCACGCCGCTCGGAACCGAACTGGCGCGCTTTGACGCGAAGGACGGAGACGCGGAGAGTAACGGACGCGTCACTTTTTACGCGTCACCGGAGTCTCACCTGCTGCACGTGGCTCCGCAGACCGGCCAGGTGAGGCTGGTCCGGTCCCTGCTGGGGGTCCGACAGGTGAGAGGAGACCCTTTAATGTCATCAGTAACCTCAGCTGAGTATCAAAATGTAAACCTGATTACTTTCCATTTCTTAGGGATTACCTCAAAATCAAATGCAATGCAAATGGCAAATAAATAAATAACAATAAGGTGTTTTAAATTAAGCTTAATGTGACCTCAGAAAAAAAGAAATCAAGATATTTCATATAAAAAATGTAGTTAAAATGCTGCTTAAGATAAATACGTTCATCAAAAGCAAACTAGTTGTGTTTAATAAACCACGGTGTCCTGCTGCGTTAAAGAATACATGATTTCAAGTAAAGAGGATTTAAAGAAGCCTAAATATAAACAAAAAGAAGATCCATTCAGAACGTCCTCCTCTCACTGTATACTATATATATTTGTTTCATAATTTAACTCACAGTTTGTAATAGATTTAAATGCACAAAATAAGGTTTCGGACAATATATAGAAACAAGTGAAGGAAAGAGGGTGCTCTGAAAAAACGGACTTTAATGAAATGTTTTACATCAACACGTTTCACATCAGTATCAGGTTATTTGAAAGCAATAATATTAAGTCTAAATAAAAAAGTTTATTCGGTCCAACTTAATATGATTGCTTTCAACTAACCTGATACAGTGATGTGAAATTATTAGAGAGGATCAACAGAAGAGGAGACTTTCTGACTCACAGACCATAATAACCTGAGAGGCTGCAGCATCCTCTGGACCCGAAGCATGCTCTGACAGAGAATCTGAACTGCATCTGATGGAGACTCAATAGTCAGCCTGAAGCATCCTTTGTGCTCCAGTCCATCCTCTCAGTAAACACAGAGCTACAGATCAGATCACGCTGAAGGCTTCTCTCACTGATCCTGATGTTATGTTCCATGTTTGTTGTTTGTTTATGTGTCTTGATGTTTGTTGATGTTAACATGGAGCTGCTGCTGCAAGTCACATTTCAGTCTTGATCTGACCATTGAAGTATTATCGTATGGTATCATGCTTGATGGAAACCGCTTCAGAGTCCTCCTCTCCTCTGGTTTGCAGGCGACTCTGCGTCTGTGCGTTCGTGACGGAGGATCCGTGGCGCTGATCGGGGATCCGGTGTTTCTTCACCTCAACGTGCACCGCTCCGGAAACCCCCGGAAACCCCGGGCTGTCAGGGAGGATGTGGTGCTCAGCGTGTCGGTCCCGCAGCAGGCGGCGCTCGGGGACCTGCTGTTCACCGTGCCAGATCAGAGGTTCCAGCAGCGCTGGTTCCAGATGCTCTCCGAGGCCGACTCTCCGGTGCAGATCGAGCGAGACTCGGGGCGGGTGTACCTGACCCGAGATCTGCTGGAGCCCGCAGAGGTGCTGCTGAAGATCCACAACTCCCGGGGTAAGAAACGTGGCTCTCTTTAAACGCCTTAAAGGGGACCTATCATGCAAAATGCACTTTTTGATGTCTTTATACATAAATATGTGGCCCCGGTGTCCCCCCGTTGTGTCCCCGGTGTGGCCCCGGTGTGTCCCCGGTGTGTCCCCGGTGTGTCCCCGGTGTGGCCCCGGTGTGTCCCCGATGTCAGGAGACTCACAAAGTGTCAGAAAACAAAACCCTCTCTCTTTTCCTCCGTACCCACATCTCTAAAAACGGGGGAACAACGGAGCTGATCCAGATTTACGTCCGATATGACGTAATATCTGAAATGTGGGCGGGCTTTACACCCACGGGCCAATCAGAAAGTTGCTATCAGAAACAATGAGACATGTTTTGGACGTAATATGGTCTGTGTTTACATTAGCATCGCTAACACTCAGCGCTAACCTGTACTGGAGAGAGCATGTGTAAAAAAGCAGGAAATAAAAAGGAACTCACATTGTGGTAAACCTGAGAGAGAGAAAGAGTTTGAGCTCCATACTGTTTCAGAAATTCTAAAAGTAGAAGTACTCAGATCTTGTACTTGAGTAAAAGTAGAAGTACCAGAATGTAGGAATACTCTGTTACAAGTTAATATCCTGCAAGTGAAAAAAGCATTTGAGAAAAACCCAGGACCTTTACTGGTAACAGAGAACTTGTTCCAACTCTGTTTGAAACTGAAGTGGGTCAGTGTGTCTGCCGATGTTTGACAGGACGAAACGACGTCCAGATGACCCCCCCCCCCCCCCCAAAGTCAATGTTTACCCAAGAGCCATAACTCCCCACATCTGGTAGCGTCTGTGTCTCGGTGCTGTGGTCAGATCTGTCCAATCAGCCGGTCCGAGCTGCATCTCCGCTGTTTATTTGTAGAAATCAGTTGTGTTTGCTCACCTGGAGATCTCCCAGGTCTCTGTGTGTGTGTGTGTGTGTGCGTGTGTGTGTGTGTGTGTGTGTGTGTGCGTGCGTGTGCGCGTGTGTGTGCGTGTGCGTGTGTGCGTGCGTGTGTGTGTGTGTGCGTGTGTGTGTGTGTGTGTGTGAACCGGAGGCTGATTAAGGCGATCAGTCTTTCGTCTGCAGTGGTTATGGTGCATTTAGATTCTAAAGCACAGGTAGTCAGTCTGTGGCACGCTGGCCTCTGATTGGCTGAGGAGAATCTCTATTAAGCTCTGTGTAAAATATGAAACTCAAACAATATATATATTTATTTTCATATCATCCCCGTTAGCATACAGATGTGATACATTACATTGATTCACAGCTTTTTCATTCATCAGATCAAATGGATATTCTTTGTGGCTTTGATCTACTAAATGTTGTCCGTTTATTTTACAGAAATGGTAAAATATAGGCCTCTAAATTGTAGTATTTATTTAGATGTACACGTATAAAAGGTTTCATCCCATCAGTACTGACGCTGTGGATGTTCCAAGTTGTGTTTTCGTTGCGTACACTTTGGTTGAGAGGCTGACACTGTCTATAAACACACACTCCTACCCAGCGTCCTCCACCTCGTCTATATAATAAATTGTGTACAAGTCACATACACACACACACACACACACACACACACACACACACACACACACACACACACACACACACACACACACACACACACACACACACACACACACACACACACACACACACACACACACACTCTCTCTCATCCATCATGGCAGCGAGTCTACTGAGTCCTTGGCATTCAATAAATATACAGGACACACACACACACACACACACACACTCTCCTGTTTGTCCTCTTGTGTGCAGGCCGTTACTTCAGGCAGCTCTTCTCGTGTGAGTCTGAGTTTTCTTGCTGGATTTGAATGAAAAACAATAATAAAAGATGAGGACATTAATGTAACGTAGCACGCCAACACATATTTATAATGATAATAATAATAAAGCCACCGGAACAACATTTAATTGATGGATTATGGAGAGCGCCGGAGAGCTTCTGAACATGATCAGGAAAGAAGCAGAGAAGTGGGGATTTGATGGTCCATGAAGACAAAGGCAGTTTATCTGCAGCCAGTCATTTCCCTGTAGACATCACACTCTCAGGATCACATCAATGCATGTGGCAGATTGTTTGTTTGTATGAAACTCTATTGAAACAAAGTAGGAAAACAACAGTATAAGCTGGAGTTTGGTGTGCTTGTGAAGCAGCGTGGCATCATGGGAGTTGTAGTCTTCAGTGTCAGTGGTCATGGTTCAGAAAAAGACTGTTAATAAAGCAGTTTAAAGAGTAATCAGAGAGCCGCTAACGATAGCTCAGCATGTGTCTCTGATAACTGCAGAGTGTGTTCTCTGGAGGGAACTCAGGGAATTTAGCCTTTGCAGACCATTTACATGCACTAAAACCTATAGGACACACAACAGGAAAGGGGACATCCCAAACATCAGAATGGGCCCCAAACTGTAATTACCTGATGAAAGAGGAACCAGGATTATTGCAATCAGTATGTGGTCCAAAGGGCGCAGCCTCCTGTCTCTGTAACAGATGCATGTTAACGACCTGCAGCTGGATTTAAAGCAGCAGCAGATATAGCCTGAAAGTATCCGACACACTCCGTTGATGAGCTTCAAATATTTATGGTACATGCATGATTAAAGTTTAACTCGCTGCTGAGGCTGATGCGACGTGATTGGTCGGATCGTTTTAGGTGGTCGTTGTTCTTGTTGATCCACAGAAGCTCCGACAGCCGCCGGGTGTTACAGAACCTCTTCAGCAACCAATCAGATCTCAGAGGACAGACAGAGGAGGGAGGGGTACTCAGACCCTGTACTTGGTAAAAGTAGAAGTACTCAGACCCTGTACTTGGTAAAAGTAGAAGTACTCAGACCCTGTACTTGGTAAAAGTAGAAGTACTCAGACCCTGTACTTGGTAAAAGTAGAAGTACTCAGACCCTGTACTTGGTAAAAGTAGAAGTACTCAGACCCTGTACTTGGTAAAAGTAGAAGTACTCAGATCTTGTGCTTGAGTAAAAGTAGAAGTACTCAGACCCTGTACTTGAGTAAAAGTAGAAGTACTCAGACCCTGTACTTGGTAAAAGTAGAAGTACTCAGACCCTGTACTTGGTAAAAGTAGAAGTACTCAGATCTTGTGCTTGGTAAAAGTAGAAGTACTCAGACCCTGTACTTGGTAAAAGTAGAAGTACTCAGATCTTGTTCTTGAGTAAAAGTAGAAGTACTCAGGTCTTGTACTTGAGTAAAAGTAGAAGTACTCAGATCTTGTGCTTGAGTAAAAGTAGAAGTACTCAGGTCTTGTACTTGAGTAAAAGTAGAAGTACTCAGATCTTGTACTTGAGTAAAAGTAGAAGTACTCAGATCTTGTGCTTGAGTAAAAGTAGAAGTACTCAGATCCTGTACTTGAGTAAAAGTAGAAGTACTCAGATCTTGAACTTGAGTAAAAGTAGAAGTACTCAGATCTTGTGCTTGAGTACAAGTAGAAGTACTCAGACCCTGTACTTGAGTCAAAGTAGAAGTACTCTGATCTAGTATTTGAGTCAAAGTAGAAGTACTCAGATCTAATACTTGAGTCAAAGTAGAAGTACTCAGATCTAGTACTTGAGTAAAAGTAGAAAAGTATTCTCATCAAAATATAGTGAAAGTAGCGACAGTAAAAGTAGTCGTTGTGCAGATTGGTCCATTTCAGAATAATATGAAACTGAAAATTGTTGCAAAATCTTTAAATAACTGATGAAGTCCTGACTGTGACTCCCATCAGCTCAACTGTGTGTGTGTGTGTGTGTGTGTGTGTGTGTGTGTGTGTGTGTGTGTGTGTGTGTGTGTGTGTGTGTGTGTGTGTGTGTGTGTGTGTGTGTGTGTGTGTGTGTGTGTGTGTGTGTGTGTGTGTGTGTGTGTGTGTTCTATTTCAATGATAAAACTGTGTCTGTTGGGCTGCACAACATCCCCTCATTACACCGCAGCGTCACTGCTACCTATTATTTATTGTTTTTGTGCGCACACACACACACACACACACACACACACACACACACACACACACATTACTGCTCAAACACACAAACAGACAAACATGGCTCTTGTCAAGCTTTCCTGCAGATACCCTGAGGTGACAAACACACACACACACACACACACACACACACACACACACACACACACACACACACACACACACACACACACAGTTTTTTCTCTCCTATTTATTCTATTGTCTTTATTTCTGGATTTAGCCCGAGGCCTGAAGCAACCTGCCATCGCACCACATGTGAGTGTGTGTGTATGAATGTGTGTGTGAGTGTGTGTGTGTGTGTGTGTGTGTGACACCAAACACTATAGGACTGCGTGTCCTCGGGGCTGCTGAGCTTCACAGCGATTGTGCGTTTGTCAGTGTCACATGCATTGATCACAGCAGTGACAGTGTGCATGTTTATTTGTTGGTATGTATGTGTGTGTGTTTGTGTTTGTGTGTGTGTGTGTGTGTGTGTGTGTGTGTGTGTGTGTGTGTGTGTGTGTGTGTGTGTGTGTGTGTGTATAGCTCCAGGATAAATGATTGTGTCACTGAAGCTGCCCAGAATGACCTTTTTATAAAGGCAGCAAAGCAGCAGCACATAAATTATGGTCCATATTCATCAAAGTTAGCATCAATAGCTTTGAATAAAACAAATTGGAATATTTAAAAAACAAACAATTAATCAGCTGAAGGATCAGGAGGTTAAAGAAACCGTTTAAGATCTAAACACTTAGAAATGTTTATAAGAAGTCCTATTATTCTTTTGGGGTGTTCCCTCTCCTGTAGGTGTTAGTGCATGTAAATGGTCTGCAGAGACTAAAATCCCTGTGTTCCCTCTTTAAAGTAGAGACACTACAAATATTTCAGCAAATATCAAACCTTTCTTGCTTTGAAGAGTGCTCGGCTCTGATTGGTTGTTTTCATTCGGGCGTGATGAAGTGTTGCACATGCTGTTAGGAGAGAAGAACGCGATTGCTATCACAGATCACAGATCATCTCAAGCCGGGGCGTCAAACAGCTAAATGATCCGTATGTTTTATAAAGACCACAGTCTGTAGGGGACATGCAAAGGACTTGTTTCCTCTCCTCCCCCATCCCCTTTTGTTTCTGTATCTATCTGATGTCCTAATAGCTTATTGACAGCCAATCAGCAGCAGCCTGAGGCGACACCGCTCACCAATCAGCAAGTAGGACAAGGTCATCGCATCAACGCGAACAGGTCACATGATGCGCGCTCTGTGGAGCTGTGTTTGATTTAAAGTGTTAAATTATAGCTTCTATCATTTAAGTTACATGTGAGGGCCCTGTCTAACTCCTGGAGCCGTGTGTTTCACCCGAAACTATTCTCCATTTTTCAGCACCTTACTTTAAAAATGTAACGCATACAGTTTAATAAAATGCTCCGTTTTATTTTAATACACACAGTGAAGCTCACACACACTATTTTATGGACATATAGGTTCACCTGCTGAATTAAAAACAGAACAGATGAAGCAAAGAAAGTGGAAACCATAAAGCAGATCCAGGCAGTAGACGTATACATTCACACCACATTAACATGTTGCATCACATGTGTTTAATTACAATCTATAAATAATATAGTAACGAGAAAACAACTTTTTTCCATCTAGATTTTTTGTATTTGTACAAACTGGACATCTGATCCTCACACACACACACACACACACACACACACACACACACACACACACACACACACACACACACACACACACACACACACACACACACACACACTCACACACACATTCACACACACACACACACACTCACACACATTCACACACATTCACACATTCACACACACACACACACACACACACACACACACACACACACACACACACACACACACACACACACACACACACACACACACACACACACACACACACACACACACACACACACACACACACACACACACATTCACACACACAGCCAAGTGTCAGATCTTGAGAAGCCTTCATCTGTTAATCAATGAAGTCTGGAGCACACATCAGAGGACACACACACACACACACACACACACACACACACACACACACACACACACACACACACACACACACACACACACACACACACACACACACACACACACACACACACACACACACACACACACACACACACACACACACACACACACACACACACACACACACACACACACACACACACACTCACACACACACACACACACACTCAAACACAGGTCACAGCCTTGATCACCACTTTGCTCTACTCAGGGTATCACAGGAATCACAGGAGACTCTGTGATGTGTGTGTATGTGTGTGTTCCTCGCTCTTGTTTCCCTCCTGTAGCTCCTCCATTTTGGCCTTTAACCTCCACCTCTGCAGTGGGGCAGCCGGGGGTCCCGACACAAGGGGGCTTCTGGGGGGAAACAAGGTGGAGGCTTGAAGTGTATCAGAGGATGGAGAGCGTCCCGTGAGCGGCGGTTATATAAAAGACGTCTCTTCTCTGCGCTTTGTTGGAGCTGCTCGACACACACTCATAATACACACTGACCTCCTCTGCTGTCACACTTTACTTCTCCTTCAGCAACTGAACAACAGCCATGTTTCCTTCAAAACAACACACACTCCGCCCGATGCGTCCAATTAGCTGTTAACACACACATAGAGAAACACACACACTTAGAGAAACACACACAGTGACCTCAGCTGCGTTTGTTAAAATGTATGTGAGAGATGCTACACATCTGTTTTCTGCATGTTAACCCCTCCCCCTGAACACACACACACACACACACACATACACACACACACACACACACACACACACACACACACACACACACACACACACACAGACACCCTCAGGGCTGTTGCACATCATTGTGTCTGTTGATGTGTGTGTTGACGTGTCCCCGCTAATTGTCTCCCATCACACTCTGCTGCTGCTGTTCTTTTACAGTGTGTGTGTGTGTGTGTGTGTGTGTGTGTGTGTGTGTGTGTGTGTGTGTGTGTGTGTGTATAGATGGATGGATCTGTTGTTGACTTCCCTGTGTGCAGAGTGTGACTCTCTCCTCGTTGCATTGGAATTTAAGAAAGGATCCCTCGGATAACAGCCACAGAAAGTGAAATGTGAAAGCTAGTGGAGCCTCGCAGCGCCGACACTGTGGGTCGCTTACACTAATTGCTGCATTTGCCCTTCAGATGAGGTCCCACTTTAAAGAGTCCTCTCCTGCTGATGTTCAGGTGTATATCAGTATGTAGTGTCTCTACTTTAAAGAGTCCTCTCCTGCTGATGTTCAGGTGTATATCAGTACTTAGTGTCTCTACTTTAAAGAGTCCTCTCCTGCTGATGTTCAGGTGTATATCAGTATGTAGTGTCTCTACTTTAAAGAGTCCTCTCCTGCTGATGTTCAGGTGTATATCAGTATGTAGTGTCTCTACTTTAAAGAGTCCTCTCCTGCTGATGTTCAGGTGTATATCAGTACTTAGTGTCTCTACTTTAAAGAGTCCTCTCCTGCTGATGTTCAGGTGTATATCAGTATGTAGTGTCTCTACTTTAAAGAGTCCTCTCCTGCTGATGTTCAGGTGTATATCAGTATGTAGTGTCTCTACTTTAAAGAGTCCTCTCCTGCTGATGTTCAGGTATCAGTATGTAGTGTCTCTACTTTAAAGAGTCCTCTCCTGCTGATGTTCAGGTGTATATCAGTACTTAGTGTCTCTACTTTAAAGAGTCCTCTCCTGCTGATGTTCAGGTGTATATCAGTACTTAGTGTCTCTACTTTAAAGAGTCCTCTCCTGCTGATGTTCAGGTGTATATCAGTACTTAGTGTCTCTACTTTAAAGAGTCCTCTCCTGCTGATGTTCAGGTGTATATCAGTATGTAGTGTCTCTACTTTAAAGAGTCCTCTCCTGCTGATGTTCAGGTATCAGTATGTAGTGTCTCTACTTTAAAGAGTCCTCTCCTGCTGATGTTCAGGTGTATATCAGTACTTAGTGTCTCTACTTTAAAGAGTCCTCTCCTGCTGATGTTCAGGTGTATATCAGTATGTAGTGTCTCTACTTTAAAGAGTCCTCTCCTGCTGATGTTCAGGTGTATATCAGTACTTAGTGTCTCTACTTTAAAGAGTCCTCTCCTGCTGATGTTCAGGTGTATATCAGTATGTAGTGTCTCTACTTTAAAGAGTCCTCTCCTGCTGATGTTCAGGTATCAGTATGTAGTGTCTCTACTTTAAAGAGTCCTCTCCTGCTGATGTTCAGGTGTATATCAGTATGTAGTGTCTCTACTTTAAAGAGTCCTCTCCTGCTGATGTTCAGGTGTATATCAGTATGTAGTGTCTCTACTTTAAAGAGTCCTCTCCTGCTGATGTTCAGGTGTATATCAGTATGTAGTGTCTCTACTTTAAAGAGTCCTCTCCTGCTGATGTTCAGGTTTATATCAGTATGTAGTGTCTCTACTTTAAAGAGTTCTCTCCTACTGATGTTCAGGTGTATATCAGTACTTAGTGTCTCTACTTTAAAGAGTCCTCTCCTGCTGATGTTCAGGTGTATATCAGTATGTAGTGTCTCTACTTTAAAGAGTCCTCTCCTGCTGATGTTCACGTGTATATCAGTATGCAGTGTCTCTACTTTAAAGAGTCCTCTCCTGCTGATGTTCAGGTATATATCAGTACTTAGTGTCTCTACTTTAAAGAGTCCTCTCCTGCTGATGTTCAGGTGTATATCAGTACTTAGTGTCTCTACTTTAAAGAGTCCTCTCCTGCTGATGTTCAGGTGTATATCAGTACTTAGTTTCTCTACTTTAAAGAGTCCTCTCCTGCTGATGTTCAGGTGTATATCAGTATGTAATGTCTCTACTTTAAAGAGTCCTCTCCTGCTGATGTTCAGGTGTATATCAGTACTTAGTGTCTCTACTTTAAAGAGTCCTCTCCTGCTGATGTTCAGGTGTATATCAGTATGTAGTGTCTCTACTTTAAAGAGTCCTCTCCTGCTGATGTTCAGGTATCAGTATGTAGTGTCTCTACTTTAAAGAGTCCTCTCCTGCTGATGTTCAGGTGTATATCAGTACTTAGTGTCTCTACTTTAAAGAGTCCTCTCCTGCTGATGTTCAGGTGTATATCAGTATGTAGTGTCTCTACTTTAAAGAGTCCTCTCCTGCTGATGTTCAGGTGTATATCAGTACTTAGTGTCTCTACTTTAAAGAGTCCTCTCCTGCTGATGTTCAGGTATCAGTATGTAGTGTCTCTACTTTAAAGAGTCCTCTCCTGCTGATGTTCAGGTGTATATCAGTATGTAGTGTCTCTACTTTAAAGAGTCCTCTCCTGCTGATGTTCAGGTGTATATCAGTATGTAGTGTCTCTACTTTAAAGAGTCCTCTCCTGCTGATGTTCAGGTTTATATCAGTATTTAGTGTCTCTACTTTAAAGAGTTCTCTCCTGCTGATGTTCAGGTGTATATCAGTACTTAGTGTCTCTACTTTAAAGAGTCCTCTCCTGCTGATGTTCAGGTGTATATCAGTATGTAGTGTCTCTACTTTAAAGAGTCCTCTCCTGCTGATGTTCACGTGTATATCAGTATGCAGTGTCTCTACTTTAAAGAGTCCTCTCCTGCTGATGTTCAGGTATATATCAGTACTTAGTGTCTCTACTTTAAAGAGTCCTCTCCTGCTGATGTTCAGGTGTATATCAGTACTTAGTGTCTCTACTTTAAAGAGTCCTCTCCTGCTGATGTTCAGGTGTATATCAGTACTTAGTTTCTCTACTTTAAAGAGTCCTCTCCTGCTGATGTTCAGGTGTATATCAGTATGTAATGTCTCTACTTTAAAGAGTCCTCTCCTGCTGATGTTCAGGTGTATATCAGTACTTAGTGTCTCTACTTTAAAGAGTCCTCTCGCTGCTGATGTTCAGGTGTATATCAGTACTTAGTGTCTCTACTTTAAAGAGTCCTCTCCTGCTGATGTTCAGGTGTATATCAGTATGTAGTGTCTCTACTTTAAAGAGTCCTCTCCTGCTGATGTTCAGGTGTATATCAGTACTGTAGTGTCTCTACTTTAAAGAGTCCTCTCCTGCTGATGTTCAGGTGTATATCAGTATGTAGTGTCTCTACTTTAAAGAGTCCTCTCCTGCTGATGTTCAGGTGTATATCAGTATGTAGTGTCTCTACTTTAAAGAGTCCTCTCCTGCTGATGTTCAGGTGTATATCAGTATGTAGTGTCTCTACTTTAAAGAGTCCTCTCCTGCTGATGTTCAGGTGTATATCAGTATGTAGTGTCTCTACTTTAAAGAGTCCTCTCCTGCTGATGTTCAGGTGTATATCAGTATGTAGTGTCTCTACTTTAAAGAGTCCTCTCCTGCTGATGTTCAGGTGTATATCAGTATGTAGTGTCTCTACTTAAAGAGTCCTCTCCTGCTGATGTTCAGGTGTATATCAGTATGTAGTGTCTCTACTTTAAAGAGTCCTCTCCTGCTGATGTTCAGGTGTATATCAGTATGTAGTGTCTCTACTTTAAAGAGTCCTCTCCTGCTGATGTTCAGGTGTATATCAGTATGTAGTGTCTCTACTTTAAAGAGTCCTCTCCTGCTGATGTTCAGGTGTATATCAGTACTGTAGTGTCTCTACTTTAAAGAGTCCTCTCCTGCTGATGTTCAGGTGTATATCAGTATGTAGTGTCTCTACTTTAAAGAGTCCTCTCCTGCTGATGTTCAGGTGTATATCAGTATGTAGTGTCTCTACTTTAAAGAGTTCCTCTCCTGCTGATGTTCAGGTGTATATCAGTATGTAGTGTCTTCTACTTTAAAGAGTCCTCTCCTGCTGATGTTCAGGTGTATATCAGTATGTAGTGTCTCTACTTTAAAGAGTCCTCTCCTGCTGATGTTCAGGTGTATATCAGTATGTAGTGTCTCTACTTTAAAGAGTCCTCTCCTGCTGATGTTCAGGTTTATATCAGTATGTAGTGTCTCTACTTTAAAGAGTTCCTCTCCTGCTGATGTTCAGGTGTATATCAGTACTTAGTGTCTCTACTTTAAAGAGTCCTCTCCTGCTGATGTTCAGGTGTATATCAGTATGTAGTGTCTCTACTTTAAAGAGTCCTCTCCTGCTGATGTTCACGTGTATATCAGTATGCAGTGTCTCTACTTTAAAGAGTCCTCTCCTGCTGATGTTCAGGTATATATCAGTACTTAGTGTCTCTACTTTAAAGAGTCCTCTCCTGCTGATGTTCAGGTGTATATCAGTACTTAGTGTCTCTACTTTAAAGAGTCCTCTCCTGCTGATGTTCAGGTGTATATCAGTACTTAGTTTCTCTACTTTAAAGAGTCCTCTCCTGCTGATGTTCAGGTGTATATCAGTATGTAATGTCTCTACTTTAAAGAGTCCTCTCCTGCTGATGTTCAGGTGTATATCAGTACTTAGTGTCTCTACTTTAAAGAGTCCTCTCGTGCTGATGTTCAGGTGTATATCAGTACTTAGTGTCTCCACTTTAAAGAGTCCTCTGCTGCTGATGTTCAGGTGTATATCAGTATGTAATGTCTCTACTTTAAAGAGTCCTCTCCTGCTGATGTTCAGGTGTATATCAGTATGTAGTGTCTCTACTTTAAAGAGTCCTCTCCTGCTGATGCTCAGGTGTATATCAGTATGTAGTGTCTCTACTTTAAAGAGTCCTCTCCTGCTGATGTCCAGGTGTATATCAGTATGTAGTGTCTCTACTTTAAAGAGTCCTCTCCTGCTGATGTTCAGGTGTATATCAGTATGTAGTGTCTCTACTTTAAAGAGTCCTCTCCTGCTGATGTTCAGGTGTATATCAGTATGTAGTGTCTCTACTTTAAAGAGTCCTCTCCTGCTGATGTTCAGGTGTATATCAGTATGTAGTGTCTCTCCTTTAAAGAGTCCTCTCCTGCTGATGTTCAGGTGTATATCAGTATGTAGTGTCTCTACTTTAAAGAGTCCTCTCCTGCTGATGTTCAGGTGTATATCAGTATGTAGTGTCTCTACTTTAAAGAGTCCTCTCCTGCTGATGTTCAGGTGTATATCAGTATGTAGTGTCTCTACTTTAAAGAGTCCTCTCCTGCTGATGTTCAGGTGTATATCAGTATGTAGTGTCTCTACTTTAAAGAGTCCTCTCCTGCTGATGTTCAGGTGTATATCAGTATGTAGTGTCTCTACTTTAAAGAGTTCTCTCCTGCTGATGTTCAGGTGTATATCAGTATGTAGTGTTTCTGCTTTAAAGAGTCCTCTCCTGCTGATGTTCAGGTGTATATCAGTATGTAGTGTCTCTACTTTAAAGAGTCCTCTCCTGCTGATGTTCAGGTGTATATCAGTATGTAGTGTCTCTACTTTAAAGAGTTCTCTCCTGCTGATGTTCAGGTGTATATCAGTATGTAGTGTCTCTACTTTAAAGAGTCCTCTCCTGCTGATGTTCAGGTGTATATCAGTATGTAGTGTCTCTACTTTAAAGAGTTCTCTCCTGCTGATGTTCAGGTGTATATCAGTATGTAGTGTCTCTACTTTAAAGAGTCCTCTCCTGCTGATCAGTGGCGGCGCTAGGGGGTGGCTACTTGGGCTCAAGCCCCGGATGTTTCACTTAAAAAATTAAAAACATTTTTTTTTTTTTTTTTTTTTTTATTTAAAAAACGTCTCGGGAGTAATGTGCAGTACCGGAGTCCACCAGAGAGGCATCCGCTGCGGGACATTAGCCTGCATACTGCGTAGCCTGCCCTGAAGAAGAAGTGATCCTTCCTAGTGCCTGACGAGTTTTAAGCTAATAGCCTATACAGTTATGGATATTAGAAAGTTATTGTCATTGAAGCAGGCGCCACACGCTGCAGCAGTATCAGTATCAGCAGCTGACAACAATGTCATCACCAGCAGTGAAGAAATGGATGATGTTTCAGGTTTGTGAATCTAATGGTGATATCTGCACTCTGGCTGACTGAGTAAGAAGTGAAAAAGAGTGATGTGACGTTAATGTTATAGCTAGTAAACATGGAGTAACCACACTAAGTATACCCTTATATGTTAGTATGTATACAGAACATGACTAAAAATTATCCTAAGACGTAACGTTAACCCTTCATACATCAGTCTACTTTTAAGACACTAAAATAACGTATTTATTTTGTTTTTGCGCGTGGAATTATACCGGCTCTCGTTTCAGTACACATAACAACGGAACTGACAGGCAACCCTCTGAATCAGACTCCGATTGGCTGTGACTGCATCAGAGTGTCCGATTCAGAAACGTGACTCTTACACATTTTTTACGTCACAAACAAAGATGGTGGATGAGAATAGATCTTTAAAACTCTACGCACATTCGTTTCACCTTAATAAGTAAACGACTGTTTGAGTGAGTTATGGCATTAGTTTGCTTCATTAAAGGGTGTTAATGAGTGTTCTCCAGTGCCTTTTGTCCGCTTTAAGGTGTTATTAAGGTAGGGTTAATGTTGCTCTCAAAGTGCACCAGATCGATGCTTTCAACTTCAATATTTAAAAAAAAATCTTCCCGGGGGAGCATGCCCCCGGACCCCCCAAGAGGAGGCGACGACCCCCCTAAAGGATGTTCGGTCCACCCCCAGGCAGGGGTAGCACTGTACCCCTGCACCCCCCCCCTCCCAACAACTCCTGGGCTAAGCCCCGGATCTCCTACAATCCTAAATCCGCCACTGCTGCTGATGTTCAGGTGTATATCAGTATGTAGTGTCTCTACTTTAAAGAGTTCTCTCCTGCTGATGTTCAGGTGTATATCAGTATGTAGTGTCTCTACTTTAAAGAGTCCTCTCCTGCTGATGTTCAGGTGTATATCAGTATGTAGTGTCTCTACTTTAAAGAGTCCTCTCCTGCTGATGTTCAGGTGTATATCAGTATGTAGTGTCTCTACTTTAAAGAGTCCTCTCCTGCTGATGTTCAGGTGTGTATCAGTATGTAGTGTCTCTACTTTAAAGAGTCCTCTCCTGCTGATGTTCAGGTGTATATCAGTATGTAGTGTCTCTACTTTAAAGAGTCCTCTCCTGCTGATGTTCAGGTGTATATCAGTATGTAGTGTCTCTACTTTAAAGAGTCCTCTCCTGCTGATGTTCAGGTGTATATCAGTATGTAGTGTCTCTACTTTAAAGAGTCCTCTCCTGCTGATGTTCAGGTGTATATCAGTATGTAGTGTCTGAGCGATAGACTAACAGAAAGGACAGCTTTATGTTTTTATGGGGAATAAAACACTGGAACTAAAACTTCCCTTTTGATTGAGCTAGGCTAGCAGTCTCCTACCGCGTCCAGTCTTTGTGCTAAGCTAGGCTAACAGCACAGGAAGGGAGGAAAAGAACGACTGCTCTGCAAATATTACCGCCATTGATACCGTGAGCTACAAGTCGACGGTGTCATACTTTTAGAACGAGCTCATTACGGTCCATTCTGTAAGAAGAGAGATGCACTGTGGAGGCCGTTCACAACATGTCAGTTTGATCCAGCTCTTAACCTTCACTCATCCCTGCAGCGTGGAGAAGCACGTTAACCAGCGTCTCCAGAGGGACGCCTGTCCCTCAACCTCCACCGTGACTCTCCTCCTCTTCCTCCTCCTCCTCCTCCTCTTCCTCCTCCTATCTTCCTGTTCCTCTCCAGAGGCTCTTCTTAGGGTAAAGGACGGACGGAGATAAAATGAAGGTCGCGTGAAGATTTAAAGACTCCTAACTCCTCTCTTGATGGGAGGAGAGGAGAGGAGTCCTGAGGGAAAAGGAGATCCCTGAGCAACCGGGAACTTCTACACTTTACCGAGGAACTCCTTCAGATAAAAATCCACTTTAAATATTTTCAAGCTAATTTCCTTTAACACGCCGTGCACTCATAATGGCGTGAAACGAGAGTGAAGTGAGTCTAAGGTTATACAACTATTGCATAAGGGTGAGTGTGTGTGTGTGTGTGTGTGTGTGTGTGTGTGTGTGTGTGTGTGTGTGTGTGTGTGTGTGTGTGTGAATGTATGACGGTGTGTGTGTGTGTGTGTGTGTGTGTGTGTGTGTGTGTGTGTGTGTGTGTGTGTGTGTGTGTGTGTGTGTGTGTGTGTGTGTGTGTGTGTGTGTGTGTGTGTGTGTGTGTGTGTGTGTGTGTGTGATGGAGGTCAAACTAGAAGGTCTGCCTCTGATGTTCCAGTCTGACCAGTCCATCTGCCACACACACACACACACACACACACACACACACACACACACACACACACACACACACACACACACACACACACACACACACACACACACACACACACACACACACACACAAACACCCACACACAAATGTGCCAGGCCTTCACGTTCTTTACACACAATCTGAATCTTGCAACAAGATTTGTTTCCGATGGGCTTCTTCTCTGTGGTAGCAGAGGCTCATGGGTAATGTCGTTTTTGTAACATTTCCTGATACTGAAGTATGATCACACATGTCCTCAAACACACACATCCACTCATGCACCCACGGTGTCAACACCAGTCCTCACAAATATAGAAGTACCACACACACACACACACACACACACACACACACACACACACACACACACACACACACACACACACACACACACACACACACACACACACACACACTCATGACCTACTGGCCTGACAAGGTAGCTCTACCGTGCGAAAACACATTTGCAGAGGTTAATTTAATATGACAATAAACCTGCGCCACACACACACACACACACACACACACACACACACACACACACACACACACACACACACATTACAGTAACATTAAAGGACTAAACTCTATTTGGGAGCAACACAGTGCTTTAGGGACAACTAAGGTGTAGATGTCCACACATAAACACACACACACATATAAACACAGACACATATACACACACACACACACACACATATACACGCACACATACACAATTCTTACTGGTAATCCAATATGAAGCAGGTCTTTGTGAACACTGTGGCCTTAAATCAGCTCTGACAGGACGACCACCACCTCTCACACACCCCGAGGGTCTGCCCTGTGTGTGTGTGTGTGTGTGTGTGTGTGTGTGTGTGTGTGTGTGTGTGTGTGTGTGTGTGTGTGTGTGTGTGTGTGTGTGTGTGTGTGTGTGTGTGTGTGTGTGTGTGTGTGTGTGTGTGTGTCACATATAATTCATTTATTATTTTTGTTTGTATTAATATATATTTGTATTTCAATGTAAAAAATAACACCCACTTTGATAACACTGGCACACAAATAAGAGACTTTCTTTTTTACTTTTAGCAAAATGTAACTGCATGTCATGTTAGTATTGTATATGAATAAAATATATACAGTCTGACACACACACACACACACACACACACACACACACACACACACACACACACACACACACACACACACACACACACACACACACACACACACACACACACACACACACACACACACACACACACACACACACACACACACACACACACACACACACACACACACACACACACACACACACTCCCTGCTGAATGCTGGTGTACAGGAGGTGTGAGGACATGTCTCTCTACACTCCTGCTCACTTATTGATGCCGCTTCAAATATAAATGCATTGTTGTAGACGCAGAAGAAGAAGAAGAAGAAGGGAGAATGTTTCTGTTCCCCTCTGGAGCCTGTGGGTTTCTGAGGAGGAGGAGGAGGAGGAGGAGGAGGAGGAGGAGGAGGAGGAGGAGGAGGAGGAAGTGGTGGTGATTTTACGTCTCTTTTTCGTTGTTTAAAGTATTCTTTCTGTAGTTTTAAATGTATTTGTGGTGGTCTTGTGTTCATTTAGGTGGTTTGAGGTCTCTGTTTGGTGACGTGTCTCTTTTAGGGGACTTTATGGCTCTTTTTTGGTAGGTTTAGGTATTTTTTTCTGTAGTTCTACGTCTCATGTCGGCAATTTAACGTCCTTTTGGTCGTTTTACTCCAAAGAATTGTTCAATGTTTCCTTCTGTGTTTACATTACACTACATTACATTACACTACATTACATGTTAGACGCTTTTATCCAAAGCGACTTCCATACTCAATACTGTGGACAATCCCCACAGGAGCAATTTGGGGTGAAGTGTCTCAGGGACACAACGACATGCTGACTGCAGTGGGGTTTGAACTTGCCATCTCCTGATTCGAAGTTCAGCGCACTACCCACTGAGCCACAGCCTCCCTAAGTTCTTTAATCTTCTGTTATTGAATTCTGAAATGGAGCAACTGTGACACAATCCTTTTTCCCTGGGTTAAATAAATGATTCTGTTTCTGATGATTTAATCTCCTTCAAAAGTAAAACATCAATGGAAGCTTAAATCAGCCGGACACAACACATCTCCACTTCTCCTATGCTGTTGAAACTCAAAGGAATGTTTTTAGGAGTCTCGATGAACCCGTATGCTTTCAGTTCAACTTGGATTATGGAACAGCGTCTGAACGTCTTTAAAATCTCCTGCTCTGAACCCTGGCTGCAGGTGAGGTTCCTCCTTCATCACTGGAGCCGCTTCACTTTGTTCAACGAGACGTGAGGAGAGCGGGGCGTGTGAGAGGTTAAGAGTGTGTGTCGGGGTCTGATGACAGACGCCATGTTGGAGCTCTGCAGCTGAGACAACACGTTCAAAACCTCATGTCAATAATACAGACACACTGCAGGCTTCTGACATGTTGATGCATCATCTGATTAAATATGATTATAATATCATTTGGTCAACAACTTTGTGGTAGTTTTACACCTATTTTTCGTACTTTATCTCTCTTTTAGGTGACTTTACGTCTATTTCTGGTAGGTTTAAGTGTATTTTCTGTAATTCTACGTCTCATTTTGGTGATTCATCGTCTATTTCTTGGTAGTTTCATATCTATTTCTGTAGTTTTACGTCTCTTTTTGAGAGTTGTTCTCCTTTTCTCTGCTCTGTGTTAATATAGATTATTTTATTTATCTCATATTATTCTACTGAAGATGGCTTCGTCACAGTGGACTGACGGCTTCGGGCCTTGTACTATTGCACATGTGTTTTATTTTGAAAAGGGTTCCCTTTCCCCATGCCTGTTGCTGATTGGGTGCACCTGGTGCCCTGTGTTGTCTCCCCCCCCCCCTCACCTGTGTCTTGTTAGTCTGTGTGTGTGTATTTAGGTGTGGTTCTCTTGTTAGGCAGGGAGTGTGTGTGAGATCCTTGTGGTGGCTGGTGACTGTGTTCACCTGGGCAGCAATATTGAGGCTGTGTCATGTGCCACACCGGGTTATATTTGAATTCTCTGCTTCTGTCTCCTTGCTTGGTCGGGCCGCTCAACGGTCAGCTTCACAGAGGCATTACGTAATGCTACCTTCTGGTGAATGTAGGAGAAGTCTACAGACACAGTTATTGAGATGAACTCCTGAATGTGGACGGAGGTTGTTTCCTTTCCACTGGTCTAGCAAAAAGATCTCTAAATCGAGCGGCGCCTGCACCTTAAACCGCTCGTTCATCTTCTGAACCCTGCTATTGTTCCCTGAGCGTTAGACCGTGTTTGAACCAGGTCAGGTTTCCTCCGAGGTGACACACGTCAACACGCCACTGACTCCATCTCCCAGCAAGCACTGCTCAGACGTGACTGCTCCGATAACACAGTAAGTGTCAGGAGTTTAA
>JAPTMU010000219.1:122500-128465 GCA_028583405.1 Pogonophryne albipinna
TGCGTTGGTGCGCTGGGCTAATGCTAAGGCTAATAATACTAATGCTAATAATGCTAATGCCAGCAAATACAATGGCGGCTTCAAAAAACGTTTCAGAGTTTTACGGGGCGTGGTTTGCAATTCGCCCAGCCAATCAGAACTGGGGCACTTTTTCCACCCAGGAAAGTCCCACCTCTCTGGCAGGCACTAAAAAGGGGGAAAAGTTCTCTGAACTAAGTTCTCTTTTTAGTGTGAACGCAAAATCCCAGGAACTATCGGAACTAAACGGGAAAAGTACTCCGGTGTGAAAGCGCCTATAGAGAAAGTCCCTCTGGAGGGAACACAGGGATTTTAGCCTCTGCAGACCATTTACATGCACTAAAACCTACAGAATGGGAAGAGGAAAACCCAAAACAAGCAGAATGGGTTTAAAGCGTGTAGCAGTCACGGATTAAAATAGCTCTCTAAGATTTTAGTCTATTACAAAAGCCAGACTTATTGTCATGAAATTCTGTATCCTGGTTGATCCTCGTTCTAAAGTGTATTTTTGCAGACTGACTGGAAACATGTTTTATACGTCAACAAACAAATCCACAAAGTGTGTTTCCCTCCAAATGCTCTTATGTGAATGTCCTCTCTGAGTTGCCATCAGGACAACAGGAACATCCAAATCTAACTTTCCATTGAACCCAGAGATCTCCCCACCTTTTATATTTTGGATGACCTTTCACTGGCGCCTCCCTGAAGGCTGAAGTCATTTTCTGTTTTTTATTACACAAGATATCTCTTATAATCTAATGAACACTCGGCCAGTAAACTCATTTTTCTGTTTCCAAGAAGATAACGCCTGTTGACCTTTCTCCTCTCTCCGCCCCGAGGTCAGTTTGGCCTGAAACCAGAGAGTGCATCTCCAGCACGTTCACATGCGATGAAATGTACACGCCGGAGGGAATGGATTTACATTTCAAGATTCAAAAGATCCAAAGGCTTTATTGCCGTACGCACAGCTGCAGTGTACCCAGTCCTCCTCTAGCATACACATATAAGACATAATACAACAAATGCCCTCTCTGACCTCAAAAACGTGTGTGTGTGTGTGTGTGTGTGTGTGTGCGTGCGTGCGTGCGTGTGTGTGTGTGTGTGTGCGTGTGTGTGCGTGTGTGTGTGTCTTAACACCCAATTTGTCGGCACTGAAGCTCAAGATCAGAGGACGAGACGCAAGCTTTAACAGAAAACATGAAGTAGAAACTCGGGGCTAATCAGGAGAACAGGAAGCGTTGCCGTGGCTACACTAACGACTTCCTGCTCTGCTAATTGGAAAACAAACGAGTGGAGGGAGAAGCGCAGACCCTTGCTCCACTTCATGTCCTTTTCCCTTCGACCTTTCCTTCTTCCATTCCTCTTTTATCCATCGCACTGTTTTCCCTCAATCCCTCCTGTTTATCGACCTTTGTTCATCCATTCATCTTTCTTTAGTACATATCCCTCATCCCTCCATCTTTCTTCCAACCGTCCCATGTTGTTATCTTTAACCCCGTCCTCCCTCCAGAGAGCTTTCCCCCTCTCTTCTTTCCTTTCTCTCTCATCCATCTTCTCCTAATGTCCCTCCTCTCTCAAATCCCTCCATCCTCCTCTTCCTCCATGCTAACTGGATTAGCGGCGTGCTAACGAAGCGGGGGAAATAATGAGTGCTGTCACTGATAACATTTCCATGGCTCATTAGACGGCCACAAGCTCCCTCTTTATGCTCTTCCCTTCGTCCTCCATTACTCCTTCCTCCATCCGTCCTTCCTCCATCCTTCCTTCCTCCATCCGTCCTTCCTCCATCCGTCCTTCCTCCATCCGTCCTTCCTCCATCCAAGAACACTGACTTTCCCAGTTACGTTGATTTAGGCTGTAACGAGAATGATATTAGTAAAACAAAACATCCAGATAATGCACTGCTATTTGGTTTGGTGTTATTCATATTAACACCCTTATGCACTTCCTAACGTCTATAAACTGGTGGTGAATGGCGAAAGAACCGGGACAAAAAATACATCACAATAAACAAGTAACATACTTTACATTCATGTGGGCTTTCTAACAAAAGGCAAGCCAAACTAGAGAGTGGTGCAGCGCTGTCGTATTTCCATTTGTCCATTAGATTCCCACTCATTGATGGTCACATGACTTCACAGTCACCACCACTAAGCTAAAGGTGGCTAATGTTGGGCTATAAAGGAACTACAGCACAGTCACATGACTTCATGTCACCACCGCTAAGCTAACGGAGGCTAATGTTGGGCTATAAAGGACTACAGCACGGTCACATGACTTCATGTCACCACCGCTAAGCTAAAGGCGGCTAATGTTGGGCTCTAAGGAACTACAGCACGGTCACATGACTTCATGTCACCACCGCTAAGCTAAAGGCGGCTAATGTTGGGCTATAAAGGAACTACAGCACAGTCACATGACTTCATGTCACCACCGCTAAGCTAAAGGAGGCTAATGTTGGGCTATAAAGGAACTACAGCACGGTCACATGACTTCACATCACCACCGCTAAGCTAAAGGCGGCTAATGTTGGGCTCTAAAGGAACTACAGCACGGTCACATGACTTCATGTCACCACCGCTAAGCTAAAGGAGGCTAATGTTGGGCTATAAAGGAACTACAGCACGGTCACATGACTTCACGTCTCCACAGCTAAGCTAAAGGTGGCTAATGTTGGGCTATAAAGGAACTACAGCACGGTCACATGACTTCACGTCACCACCGCTAAGCTCAAGGCGGGCTAATGTTGGGCTATAAAGGAACTACAGCACGGTCACATGACTTCACGTCACCACCGCTAAGCTAAAGGAG
Organism: Pogonophryne albipinna; assembly: GCA_028583405.1. Classification (NCBI taxonomy): domain Eukaryota; kingdom Metazoa; phylum Chordata; class Actinopteri; order Perciformes; family Artedidraconidae; genus Pogonophryne; species Pogonophryne albipinna. The sequence continues at coordinate 125,330 of JAPTMU010000219.1, forward strand.
GCTAATGTTGGGCTATAAAGGAACTACAGCACGGTCACAGGACTTCACTGCTAAGCGAAAGGTGGCTAATGTGACCTTTACCCCTCGATTCCACTGGGTCCGTACTGCGTCGCGGTTTTGGTCCGCCTCCTCCGGCGTCATACCATACCGGGCGCGTTTCAGAAGCATTTCAGAAGCGGAGCGTCTTGCCTGGCTGGCTCGCAGTTTTTGTTGATTTGGGCATATTTCCTGGACAGGCTACTTTGTACAGACAAAGTTAATAACACTTGTAATATCCCAGTTATAAACGACATGAATCAAAGATGTGTTGCTGTATTTTAGTGGTAAAGAAATCATCATAATTATTCTATATATATAATTTACACAGTGCCTGTAAACCGGAGGAGAACGCTGGCATTTCTCCTACTTGAAAGACTACGGAGGGATAGGGTCTGCAAAAATTTGTTTATTTTGGGGGATGGGCCGGATGCTCTGACCGGTCCCATTTCCTGCCCGGCGCTATGGCAACGCCTCGCATCGAAAATAGACTTGCATCCTATTTTGAGCGGAGCCCAGCGCCGAGACGCTTCTGGGGACGCTTCTGAGCCGTCTGGTGGAATAGCACCCATTGACTAGAGTGGCCGCAATCTTTGCGAACGCCGCAGCGCAGCCGTAACGCAGCCGTAACGCAGCCGTAACGCGGCCTTAACGCGACGCAGACGGACCCGGTGGAATCTAGGGGTTAGTCGTCTCATTTAGACACTTGTTAGCAACAACCGTTTTTAAATTCACCAGTGGGGTATTTACTGACGTGTTTTATGTCCTATCACAAAAATCTCTTCAGCTTGTGTTAACCACAGACCTTATGTCAAGCTAACAACAAAAAAACACATTCAGAAAACCATTGACTGCCAGACCAGGGGACAGGAAGTGATGAAATGCTGACTCAAATCAGGGTTTGAGAACTGCACCACTCTATAGAAATAAAGACAAAAATGGACAGTTTGATTTAGATTTAAGATCTATCAGAAACGTGCAGTGTACGTGCAAACTTTAGAGACGGTTTGGAATACATTTGGAGCTCACAGTTACACGCCCCCCCCCCCTCTGCACTGACAGTTACTCTTGTTCTCAGTTTTTAACGGATCAAAATGTGAACTCTGGCGACACAAAGAGGTCTCCCTCATCAGAAGACGCTGCTTCACTTCATGTGCAAATGAGGCTCTGTAATCACAGACGGCTCGATGAGAATCAGAGAACAACAACACACTCCGCTCGAGGATTAATAAACATCTGTTAGTCTGCACACACACCTGCTGGATCTGTGTGTGTGTGTTTTCTATATTTTGTTTGTGGATTTGATATATTTTTACATTTGTTTCCCACACACTCACACAGGTTCATGCCCTCTTGTGAACTGCTGTCAATCAAGCCCTCCAAACACACAAACAAACACAAAGGCTGCCGCTCTCCTCCGAAGACCCACAACAACCGAAAAACACCCGAACACACACACTGAGCGACACCTCGGCCCCCCCTGAGACAAAAGCCTTTATTGGAAGGCGCCTGTCGGGCCGCTGAATGGCTCTTTGTCCGCTCTTTAGCCCTCGAATAGTCGGGCTTAATTGGCTTCTTCAGCAGCGAGGTCTGTCTCAGCCGAGAGGTGGAGGGCTTCGTGTTTACTGCACACACACAGAGAGAGGGCACAAGTACACACATCCTGTACTCAAGTAGAAGTACAGATACTCGTGTTTAAAAATACTCTGGTGAAAGTAGAAGTACTGACTAAACGTCTTTACTCAAGTCAAAGTAAAGAGGCTTTGAAATGTACTTCAGTAAAAAGTACCCATAACTAGCAGCTGTTTTAAAGAGTACCTGACCTCCCTTTATATTAATAGAACAATAATGTCATTGTTAGCTAATGAATGTTTCCATGCTGAACAACGGCAACATGACAACGTTTCCATTGGTCCCTCTTCTTTAGAGAAGACCAGGAAATGATGGATACACGGATCGTGTTCAAATCAATAGGCACGCAATGACTCTAAAGAATAATGATCACGCCACCAAACACACATTCAGACTAAAGGAACCAGCTGTTTGGGAAATGAGAGAAGTAGAAAGTTCAGGTATTTGGGTTCAACATGTAAGAAGTAGAAAGTACAGGTATTTGGGTTCAACATGTAAGAAGTAGAAAGTACAGGTATTTGGGTTCAACATGTAAGAAGTAGAAAGTACAGGTATTTGTGTTCAACATGTAAGAAGTAGAAAGTACAGGTATTTGTGTTTAACATGTAAGAAGTAGAAAGTACAGGTATTTGTGTTCAACATGTAAGAAGTAGAAAGTACAGGTATTTGGGTTCAACATGTAAGAAGTAGAAAGTACAGGTATTTGGGTTCAACATATAGAAGTAGAAAGTACAGTATTTGGGTTCAACATGTAGAAGTAGAAAGTACAGGTATTTGAGTTCAACATGTAAGAAGTAGAAAGTACAGGTATTTGTGTTCAACATGTAAGAAGTAGAAAGTACAGGTATTTGGTTCAACATGTAAGAAGTAGAAAGTACAGGTATTTGGTTCAACATGTAAGAAGTAGAAAGTACAGGTATTTGGTTCAAACATGTAGAAGTAGAAAGTACAGTATTTGGTTCAACATGTAAGAAGTAGAAAGTACAGGTATTTGAGTTCAACATGTAAAAGTAGAAAGTACAGGTATTTGAGTTCAAATGTAAGAAGTAGAAAGTACAGGTATTTGGTTCAACATGTAAGAAGTAGAAAGTACAGGTATTTGTTCAACATGTAAGAAGTAGAAAGTACAGGTATTTGAGTTCAACATGTGAGAAGTAGAAAGTACAGGTATTGTCACGGTGTGTGCAGCAAGCAGGACCCAAATGCAGATTAAAGTGAAAACCTTTATTTCAAGGATACTACATAAACTTTAGACAACACAGAACACTCACCGGTGAACTCAGTCACATACGAAAGAAGCACCAACACTGAACACAGGAAGAGACAAGACTAAATACAGGGAGGGGTAATCACACAGACGAGAAACAGCCGGGCAGGGGAGGAGAAACACAAGGGCCACAGGTGAACACAATCAGATAACGAGACACACCAGGGAACTAACGACGGGAGGAAAAACACAGGGAAAAGG
>JAPTMU010000219.1:129465-150336 GCA_028583405.1 Pogonophryne albipinna
AGGTGACAAGGAGAGACAGGATACATTTGTTAAAAAGCTTGACAGTGACAATGAGGAATGTTGAGGACAATAAGGCCATGACAAACACTGTTTATGTTCTCTGCTGTGTCAATGAAGAGACACACACACACGCACATGCACACATACACACAAACACACACACACACACACACACACACACACACACACACATTTCGTTCAGAGACCTGCGTTTACTCTGACAGGTTGTTATGTGACGAATATCTCACATTCACAGACATTGTGTTTTTTTCTCTTCACATTAACTGACATTTAAATATGTTCGGGCCTTCACGTTCTTTGAATATACATCCACAGCCTTCACTTTGACAATAAAACATGCTGATTTCCCCTGGGAGGGCCGTAATGTCTGTGGCAGAGGACCCAGTACGGAGCCCTGTGGAGTCCCACGAGAGCAAATTCAGTTTGAATACGAGGATTTAGAGATTTAGAGGATTATATGAACAAGATTATATCTGGCTCAACGGTTGTTAGAGCGAACAGCAGCTGTGGGTGAGCATGGGATTAGTAATACTGCATACATAATGTGATGTCTGGGAATATGATATATTGCGGTATAGTGCAGTCATTGCTTGTACATTTGATAGGTTGCAGCACAACAAGTGAAGCAGTGATCTGTTTGTGTAAATGTGAAAGAGATATAATATCGTGTTTTTCACTTGCATCAATCAATAATCGTAATTATCATGATGCCAATATCAAAATAAATGTATATTCAGTGACTACGCACTTTTATGTAAATTGCAAGAACATATTATTTAAAAGGCCACCTATAAAGTCATTGAAAGATTTCAATATTTGAAAAGATGTGATATAATATCTTGATATTGTAAGTAAAGTAAATAATGCCAGTTTAAGGGAATGAATGCAACAGCAAATAGACATTTTTAGTAATGAAGAGAAAAACATTTCTAAGGTTGTTTAGGGGGTTATTAAGGATGCTGAATGCATATCGGACATTTTCAGGATCAACAATGTCAGTTTTAACCAGACAGAGGCTATATTTTTACTCCCGGTGGGCTGGTATTTATACATTTTCCGTCGTTTTTGAAGTTTTAGGGGACTCTGGATCATTTGGATTGGACAGATTGCTTATTTAACTGAAAATAAAGTGTCCACAGTAGAGGTAATAATGTTCATCTTGTGCTCTCTATATCCAATGATCACAACTCTACTCATGGTAGTCCACATCAGCCCACAGAGAACAGATATGACCTCTTTCTGGTTAAAACTGACCTTTTGGATCTTGGAAATGTCAGAAATGCCTTCAGCATCCTCAATAACCCCCTAAACAACCTTAGAAAAAGAAATGTTTTCATTACAAGAAATGTCTATTTGCTGTTGCATTAATTCCCACCACTTAAACTGGCATTATTTACTTTACTTACAATATCAAGACATTATATCACATCTTTTCAAATATCCAAATCTTTCAATAACTTTTATAGGTGGCCTTTTAAATAATATGTTCCTACAATTTACATAAAAGCAATTTACGTAAGTACATGTTTCTGGTATCAGTACTTTACTCCACTACTTATAATTCTGACAACTTTTTACTTTGACTTCTTACATTTTGAACCCAAATACCTGAACTTTCTACTTCTTACATTTTGAACACAAATACCTGTACTTTCTAATTCTTACATTTTGAACACAAATACCTGTACTTTCTACTTCTTACATTTTGAACCCAAATACCTGTACTTTCTACTTCTTACATGTTGAACCCAAATACCTGTCAGGATTCTCTTATGTTGTTTGGTAGTTTTGTATGTTTGGGTGTTTGATGTCATGTTTTCCTCCCTGGTTATTGTCTGGTCCTTTTCCCTGTGTTTTTCCTCCCGTCGTTAGTTCCCTGGTGTGTCTCGTTATCTGATTGTGTTCACCTGTGGCCCTTGTGTTTCTCCTCCCCTGCCCGGCTGTTTCTCGTCTTGTGATTACCCCTCCCTGTATTTAGTCTTGTCTCTTCCTGTGTTCAGTGTTGGTGCTTCTTTCGTATGTGACTGAGTTCACCGGTGAGTGTTCTGTGTTGTCTAAAGTTTATGTAGTATCCTTGAAATAAAGGTTTTCACTTTAATCTGCATTTGGGTCCTGCTTGCTGCACACACCGTGACAGAAAGCACCAACCAACAATGGACCCAGCGGATTTTTACGATTTGGAGTACCCAGCGGATTTTCATGAGTTCGAGTTGGATCTGTTCGATCTGGACTTTTCTCTACAATGTCATCATGCCGAGTGGAAAGGAGCCTCTTCTAGAAGGGACAAAGAGGCTATCCTCGAAGGGGCACGAATGGCGGTGGCTGAGATGCCTTGGTTGAGGAGTTCGTTGCCTGAGTGGCTACAACGCTTCACAAGTTGTCCTGTTGGAGGTCCACCGAGTCTCCAAAAAACCTCTAGGAGACGCAGGGCTAGGATTCCAGCCCGTGCTCCAACAGCCATGATCCCGGCTTCAGTTCCGGTTTCCACAGCCATGGATCCATGCACCAGTACCGGCCCACAGAGCTATGTTCACTTGCTCGATTTCCTGGCCCACGCAGCCATGGTCCAGGCCTCTGTTCCGGTTCCAGCGGCTCCAGTTCCAGCCTCAGTACCGGCCCCAGTTCCTGCTCCTGTCCAGGAGTCGTATTCTGGAACTCGGCTGGCTTATGGAGGTCCACGGAGTATTCAGGCGGCTGCTAAGAGGAGTCGTCGCAAGGCCAGACTAGCAGCCCGGGCCCCAGCAGCCATGGTCCCAGACCCAGTTCTGGCCCCAGCAGCCATGGTCCCGTCCCCAGTGCTGGCCCCAGCAGCCATGGTTCCGGCCCCAGTTCCGACTCCAGCACCTCGTCTCCTGCTGGCTCCCCAGTCGACGCCAGCTCCCCGTGTCCTGTCGGCGTACCGGCCGACTCCAGCACCTCGTCTCCTGTTGGCTCTCCAGCCAACACCAGCTCCCCGAGTCCTGTCGCCGTACCGACCGACACAAGTCCCCTCTCCAGTCCCCTCTCCAGTCCCCTCTCCAGTCCCCTCTCCAGTTCCCTCTCCAGTCCCCTCTCCAGTCCCCTCTCCAGTTCCCTCTCCAGTTCCCTCTCCAGTTCCCTCTCCAGTTCCCTCTCCAGTCCCCTCTCAAGTTCCCTCTCCAGTTCCCTCTCGAGTCCCCTCTCCAGTTCCCTCTCGAGGCCCCTCTCCAGTTCCCTCTCGAGGCCCCTCTCCAGTTCCCTCTCGAGGCCCCTCTCCAGTCCCCTCTCCAGTCCCCTCTCCAGTCCCCTCTCCAGTTCCCTCTCCAGTTCCCTCTCCAGTTCCCTCTCGAGTCCCCTCTCGAGTTCCCTCTCGAGTCCCCTCTCGAGTCCCCTCTCGAGTCCCCTCTCGAGTTCCCTCTCGAGTCCCCTCTCGAGTTCCCTCTCTAGTCCCCTCTCGAGTCCCCTCTCGAGGTCCCTCTCAAGTCTCCTCTCAAGTTCCTACCCGAGTCCCCTCTCAAGTAACCTCTCGAGTCTCCTCTCGAGTTCCCTCTCGAGTTCCCTCTCGAGTCCCCTCTCAAGTTTCCTCTCCAGTTCCCTCTCGAGTCCCCTCTCCAGTCCCCTCTCGAGTCCCCTCTCGAGGTCCCTCTCAAGTCCTCTCTCAAGTCTCCTCTCAAGTTCCTACCCGAGTCCCCTCTCAAGTAACCTCTCGAGTCTCCTCTCGAGTCCCCTCTCGAGTTCCCTCTCGAGTCCCCTCTCGAGTTTCCTCTCCAGTTCCCTCTCGAGTCCCCTCTCCAGTCCCCTCTCCAGTTCCCTTTCCAGTTCCCTCTCTAGTCCTCTCTCGAATCCCCTCTCGAGTCTCCTCTCAAGCCCTCTCTCGAGTTCCCTCTCGAGTCCCCTCTCGAGTTCCCTCTCGAGTCCCCTCTCGAGTTTCCTCTCCAGTTCCCTCTCGAGTCCCCTCTCCAGTCCCCTCTCCAGTTCCCTTTCCAGTTCCCTCTCTAGTCCTCTCTCGAGTTCCCTCTCAAGTCACCTCTCGAGTTCCCCCTCAAGTCACCTCTCGAGTTCCCTCTCAGGTCCCCTCTCGAGTCTCTTCTCGAGTCCCCTCTCAAGTCACCTCTCGAGTCCCATCTCAGGTCCCTTCTCGAGTCCCTTTTCGAGTCCCCTCCCGAGTCTCCTCTCGAGTCCCCTCTCAGGTCTCCTCTCGAGTCTCCGTTCAAATCCCTATTCAAGTGCCGTTGGAGGTTCCGCTGGGGTTCCTGCCAACTCCATGTCCTGGGCCGTTGGAGGTCCCGCAGACTGCTCTTCTGCCGGGGGTCCTGCCAACCCCATGTCCTGAGCCTTTGGAGGTCCCGCAGACTGCTCTTCTGCCGGGGGTCCTGCCAACTCTATGTCCTGTGCCGTTGGAGGCCCCGCCGACTACTCTCCTGCCGGGGGTCCTGCCAACCCAGTGTCCTGTGCCGTTGGAGGCCCCGCCGACTACTCTCCTGCCGGGGGTCCTGCCAACTCTATGTCCTGTGCCGTTGGAGGCCCCGCCGACTACTCTCCTGCCGGGGGTCCTGCCAACCCCGTGTCCTGTGCCGTTGGAGGCCCCGCCGACTACTCTTCTGCCGGGGGTCCTGCCAACCCAGTGTCCTGTGCCGTTGGAGGCCCCGCCGACTACTCTCCTGCCGGGGGTCCTGCCAACCCTGTGTCTTGTCCCGTTGGAGGCCCCGCCGACTACTCTTCTGCCGGGGGTCCTGCCAGCCCTATGTCTTGTCCCGTTGGAGGCCCCGCCGACTACTCTTCTGCCGGGGGTCCTGCCAGCCCTATGTCCTGTTCCGTTGGAGGACTCGCCAAGGGTCCTGCCAACTCCTGGTCCTCTTCCGTGGGGGATCCTGCCAAAGCCTGTCCCACCGACACCGGGTCCTGCCCGGCCTCCGGAGCTGTCCCGTCAGCGCCTTCCTGCCCGGCCTCCGGAGCTGTCCGGTCTTCGCCCTCGAGCCCGGCCCCCTGAGAGCCGCGGTCTTCGGCCTCGAGCCCGGCCCCCTGAGTGCTGCGGTCTTCACCCTCATGCTCGGCCCCCTGACTCTTCCTTGGTCTCTGCCTTGCCCCCGGGCCGTCCGCCCGAGACCCCCTCCTTGGTCTCTGCCTTGCCCCCGGGCCGTCCGCCCGAGATTTCCACCCTGGACTTGGCCTTGCCCCCGGGCCGTCCGCCCGAGATCCCTTCAGGGCCCGTCCTCCAGACCCCCTCCACCCACCCTGGTGTGCCTAGTGTTGTGTCCCGCCTCCAGACCCCCTCCACCCACCCTGGTGCGCCTAGTGTTGTGTCCCGCCTCCAGACCCCCTCCACCCACCCTGGTGCGCCTAGTGTTGTGTCCCGCCTCCGGACCCCCTCCACCCACCCTGCTTGAGGTTTTGGACTTTTGTGGTTCTTAGGGACGTCTAGAATCCGTCCCTTGAGGGGGGGGTTCTGTCAGGATTCTCTTATGTTGTTTGGTAGTTTTGTATGTTTGGGTGTTTGATGTCATGTTTTCCTCCCTGGTTATTGTCTGGTCCTTTTCCCTGTGTTTTTCCTCCCGTCGTTAGTTCCCTGGTGTGTCTCGTTATCTGATTGTGTTCACCTGTGGCCCTTGTGTTTCTCCTCCCCTGCCCGGCTGTTTCTCGTCTTGTGATTACCCCTCCCTGTATTTAGTCTTGTCTCTTCCTGTGTTCAGTGTTGGTGCTTCTTTCGTATGTGACTGAGTTCACCGGTGAGTGTTCTGTGTTGTCTAAAGTTTATGTAGTATCCTTGAAATAAAGGTTTTCACTTTAATCTGCATTTGGGTCCTGCTTGCTGCACACACCGTGACAATACCTGTACTTTCTACTTCTCACATGTTGAACTCAAATACCTGTACTTTCTACTTCTTACATGTTGAACTCAAATACCTGTACTTTCTACTTCTTACATTTTGAACCCAAATACCTGTACTTTCTACTTCTTACATTTTGAACCCAAATACCTGTACTTTCTACTTCTTACATGTTGAACTCAAATACCTGTACTTTCTACTTCTTACATGTTGAACACAAATACCTGTACTTTCTACTTCTCACATGTTTAACTCAAATACCTGTACTTTCTACTTCTTACATGTTGAACTCAAATACTTGTACTTTCTACTTCTTACATGTTGAACCAAAATACCTGTACTTTCTACTTCTTACATGTTGAACACAAATACCTGTACTTTCTACTTCTTACATGTTGAACTCAAATACCTGTACTTTCTACTTCTTACATGTTGAACTCAAATACCTGTACTTTCTACTTCTCATATGTTGAACTCAAATACCTGTACTTTCTACTTCTTACATGTTGAACCCAAATACTTGTACTTTCTACTTCTTACATGTTGAACCCAAATACTTGTACTTTCTACTTCTTACATGTTGAACCCAAATACCTGTACTTTCTACTTCTTACATGTTGAACCCAAATACCTGTACTTTCTACTTCTTACATGTTGAACCCAAATACCTGTACTTTCTACTTCTTACATGTTGAACACAAATACCTGTACTTTCTACTTCTCATATGTTGAACTCAAATACCTGTACTTTCTACTTCTCATATGTTGAACTCAAATACCTGTACTTTCTACTTCTTACATGTTGAACCCAAATACCTGTACTTTCTACTTCTTACATGTTGAACCCAAATACCTGTACTTTCTACTTCTTACATGTTAAACACAAATACCTGTACTTTCTACTTCTTACATGTTGAACCCAAATACCTGTACTTTCTACTTCTTACATGTTGAACCCAAATACCTGTACTTTCTACTTCTTACATGTTGAACCCAAATACCTGTACTTTCTACTTCTTACATGTTGAACCCAAATACCTGAACTTTCTACTTCTCTCATTTCCCAAACAGCTGGTTCCTTTAGTCTGAATGTGTGTTTGGTGGCGTGATCATTATTCTTTAGAGTCATTGCGTGCCTATTGATTTGAACACGATCCGTGTATCCATCATTTCCTGGTCTTCTCTAAAGAAGAGGGACCAATGGAAACGTTGTCATGTTGCCGTTGTTCAGCATGGAAACATTCATTAGCTAACAATGACATTATTGTTCTATTAATATAAAGGGAGGTCAGGTACTCTTTAAAACAGCTGCTAGTTATGGGTACTTTTTACTGAAGTACATTTCAAAGCCTCTTTACTTTGACTTGAGTAAAGACGTTTAGTCAGTACTTCTACTTTCACCAGAGTATTTTTAAACACGAGTATCTGTACTTCTACTTGAGTACAGGATGTGTGTACTTGTGCCCTCTCTCTGTGTGTGTGCAGTAAACACGAAGCCCTCCACCTCTCGGCTGAGACAGACCTCGCTGCTGAAGAAGCCAATTAAGCCCGACTATTCGAGGGCTAAAGAGCGGACAAAGAGCCATTCAGCGGCCCGACAGGCGCCTTCCAATAAAGGCTTTTGTCTCAGGGGGGGCCGAGGTGTCGCTCAGTGTGTGTGTTCGGGTGTTTTTCGGTTGTTGTGGGTCTTCGGAGGAGAGCGGCAGCCTTTGTGTTTGTTTGTGTGTTTGGAGGGCTTGATTGACAGCAGTTCACAAGAGGGCATGAACCTGTGTGAGTGTGTGGGAAACAAATGTAAAAATATATCAAATCCACAAACAAAATATAGAAAACACACACACACAGATCCAGCAGGTGTGTGTGCAGACTAACAGATGTTTATTAATCCTCGAGCGGAGTGTGTTGTTGTTCTCTGATTCTCATCGAGCCGTCTGTGATTACAGAGCCTCATTTGCACATGAAGTGAAGCAGCGTCTTCTGATGAGGGAGACCTCTTTGTGTCGCCAGAGTTCACATTTTGATCCGTTAAAAACTGAGAACAAGAGTAACTGTCAGTGCAGAGGGGGGGGGGGCGTGTAACTGTGAGCTCCAAATGTATTCCAAACCGTCTCTAAAGTTTGCACGTACACTGCACGTTTCTGATAGATCTTAAATCTAAATCAAACTGTCCATTTTTGTCTTTATTTCTATAGAGTGGTGCAGTTCTCAAACCCTGATTTGAGTCAGCATTTCATCACTTCCTGTCCCCTGGTCTGGCAGTCAATGGTTTTCTGAATGTGTTTTTTGTTGTTAGCTTGACATAAGGTCTGTGGTTAACACAAGCTGAAGAGATTTTTGTGATAGGACATAAAACACGTCAGTAAATACCCCACTGGTGAATTTAAAAACGGTTGTTGCTAACAAGTGTCTAAATGAGACGACTAACCCCTAGATTCCACCGGGTCCGTCTGCGTCGCGTTAAGGCCGCGTTACGGCTGCGTTACGGCTGCGTTACGGCTGCGCTGCGGCGTTCGCAAAGATCGCGGCCACTCTAGTCAATGGGTGCTATTCCACCAGACGGCTCAGAAGCGTCCCAGAAGCGTCTCGGCGCTGGGCTCCGCTCAAAATAGGATGCAAGTCTATTTTCGATGCGAGGCGTTGCATAGCGCCGGGCAGGAAATGGACCGGTCAGAGCATCCGGCCCATCCCCAAAATAAACAAATTTTGCAGACCCTATCCCTCCGTAGTCTTTCAAGTAGGAGAAATGCCAGCGTTCTCCTCCGGTTTACAGGCACTGTGTAAATTATATATATAGAATAATTATGATGATTTCTTTACCACTAAAATACAGCAACACATCTTTGATTCATGTCGTTTATAACTGGGATATTACAAGTGTTATTAACTTTGTCTGTACAAAGTAGCCTGTCCAGGAAATATGCCCAAATCAACAAAAACTGCGAGCCAGCAGGCAAGACGCTCCGCTTCTGAAATGCTTCTGAAACGCGCCCGGTATGGTATGACGCCGGAGGAGGCCGGACCAAAACCGCGACGCAGACGGACCCAGTGGAATCGAGGGGTAAAGGTCACATTAGCCACCTTTCGCTTAGCAGTGAAGTCCTGTGACCGTGCTGTAGTTCCTTTATAGCCCAACATTAGCCTCCTTTAGCTTAGCGGTGGTGACGTGAAGTCATGTGACCGTGCTGTAGTTCCTTTATAGCCCAACATTAGCCGCCTTGAGCTTAGCGGTGGTGACGTGAAGTCATGTGACCGTGCTGTAGTTCCTTTATAGCCCAACATTAGCCACCTTTAGCTTAGCTGTGGAGACGTGAAGTCATGTGACCGTGCTGTAGTTCCTTTATAGCCCAACATTAGCCTCCTTTAGCTTAGCGGTGGTGACATGAAGTCATGTGACCGTGCTGTAGTTCCTTTAGAGCCCAACATTAGCCGCCTTTAGCTTAGCGGTGGTGATGTGAAGTCATGTGACCGTGCTGTAGTTCCTTTATAGCCCAACATTAGCCTCCTTTAGCTTAGCGGTGGTGACATGAAGTCATGTGACTGTGCTGTAGTTCCTTTATAGCCCAACATTAGCCGCCTTTAGCTTAGCGGTGGTGACATGAAGTCATGTGACCGTGCTGTAGTTCCTTTAGAGCCCAACATTAGCCGCCTTTAGCTTAGCGGTGGTGACATGAAGTCATGTGACCGTGCTGTAGTTCCTTTATAGCCCAACATTAGCCTCCTTTAGCTTAGCGGTGGTGACATGAAGTCATGTGACTGTGCTGTAGTTCCTTTATAGCCCAACATTAGCCACCTTTAGCTTAGTGGTGGTGACGTGAAGTCATGTGACCATCAATGAGTGGGAATCTAATGGACAAATGGAAATACGACATCGCTGCACCACTCTCTAGTTTGGCTTGCCTTTTGTTAGAAAGCCCACATGAATGTAAAGTATGTTACTTGTTTATTGTGATGTATTTTTTGTCCCGGTTCTTTCGCCATTCACCACCAGTTTATAGACGTTAGGAAGTGCATAAGGGTGTTAATATGAATAACACCAAACCAAATAGCAGTGCATTATCTGGATGTTTTGTTTTACTAATATCATTCTCGTTACAGCCTAAATCAACGTAACTGGGAAAGTCAGTGTTCTTGGATGGAGGAAGGACGGATGGAGGAAGGACGGATGGAGGAAGGAAGGATGGAGGAAGGACGGATGGAGGAAGGAGTAATGGAGGACGAAGGGAAGAGCATAAAGAGGGAGCTTGTGGCCGTCTAATGAGCCATGGAAATGTTATCAGTGACAGCACTCATTATTTCCCCCGCTTCGTTAGCACGCCGCTAATCCAGTTAGCATGGAGGAAGAGGAGGATGGAGGGATTTGAGAGAGGAGGGACATTAGGAGAAGATGGATGAGAGAGAAAGGAAAGAAGAGAGGGGGAAAGCTCTCTGGAGGGAGGACGGGGTTAAAGATAACAACATGGGACGGTTGGAAGAAAGATGGAGGGATGAGGGATATGTACTAAAGAAAGATGAATGGATGAACAAAGGTCGATAAACAGGAGGGATTGAGGGAAAACAGTGCGATGGATAAAAGAGGAATGGAAGAAGGAAAGGTCGAAGGGAAAAGGACATGAAGTGGAGCAAGGGTCTGCGCTTCTCCCTCCACTCGTTTGTTTTCCAATTAGCAGAGCAGGAAGTCGTTAGTGTAGCCACGGCAACGCTTCCTGTTCTCCTGATTAGCCCCGAGTTTCTACTTCATGTTTTCTGTTAAAGCTGCGTCTCGTCCTCTGATCTTTGAGCTTCATGCCGACAAATTGGGTGTTAAGACACACACACACGCACACACACACACACACGCACGCGCACACACACACACACACACACACACACACACACACACACACACACACACACACACACACACACACACACACACACACGTTTTTGAGGTCAGAGATGGCATTTGTTGTATTATGTCTTATATGTGTATGCTAGAGGAGACTGGGTACACTGCAGCTGTGCGTACGGCAATAAAGCCTTTGGATCTTTTGAATCTTGAAATGTAAATCCATTCCCTCCGGCGTGTACATTTCATCGCATGTGAACGTGCTGGAGATGCACTCTCTGGTTTCAGGCCAAACTGACCTCGGGGCGGAGAGAGGAGAAAGGTCAACAGGCGTTATCTTCTTGGAAACAGAAAAAATGAGTTTACTGGCCGAGTGTTCATTAGATTATAAGAGATATCTTGTGTAATAAAAAACAGAAAATGACTTCAGCCTTCAGGGAGGCGCCAGTGAAAGGTCATCCAAAATATAAAAGGTGGGGAGATCTCTGGGTTCAATGGAAAGTTAGATTTGGATGTTCCTGTTGTCCTGATGGCAACTCAGAGAGGACATTCACATAAGAGCATTTGGAGGGAAACACACTTTGTGGATTTGTTTGTTGACGTATAAAACATGTTTCCAGTCAGTCTGCAAAAATACACTTTAGAACGAGGATCAACCAGGATACAGAATTTCATGACAATAAGTCTGGCTTTTGTAAAGACTAAAATCTTAGAGAGCTATTTTAATCCGTGACTGCTACACGCTTTAAACCCATTCTGCTTGTTTTGGGTTTTCCTCTTCCCATTCTGTAGGTTTTAGTGCATGTAAATGGTCTGCAGAGGCTAAAATCCCTGTGTTCCCTCCAGAGGGACTTTCTCTATAGGCGCTTTCACACCGGAGTACTTTTCCCGTTTAGTTCCGATAGTTCCTGGGATTTTGCGTTCACACTAAAAAGAGAACTTAGTTCAGAGAACTTTTCCCCCTTTTTAGTGCCTGCCAGAGAGGTGGGACTTTCCTGGGTGGAAAAAGTGCCCCAGTTCTGATTGGCTGGGCGAATTGCAAACCACGCCCCGTAAAACTCTGAAACGTTTTTTGAAGCCGCCATTGTATTTGCTGGCATTAGCATTATTAGCATTAGTATTATTAGCCTTAGCATTAGCCCAGCGCACCAACGCAGAGAGACTAACTTATGGCAACACAAAATAAAACATGGGAGCGGTGGAGATGAGGAGGTGTCGGCGTTCTGGCGATTTACTCGGAAGGCTTCAGTAGAAGCAGCTGGGAGTCACAGCAGCTTCTACTGAAGCCAGTCCCCAACTCCGGGGACTTCCGGCCGGGAACTTTGGGTGGCAGTATACGCCGTGAAGTGGTTTGCGGCCTGCCAGTAAACCCAAAGCAGAAGAAGACGACGTGACGTCAGCGGCTTCATTTGCGTAATCTTCCCTCAGGGAACTTATTCCGGTGTGAACGCGATCGGCTCTTTAGTTCCATGGGGGGACTAAGTGTTGGGAACTAAGTGCTGGCACTAAGTACGGCAAAGTGAAAGCGGCTATTGTTACACTCGCACTCCAACACATTGTACGTGATAGGCTAAGGGGCGGGACATTTCTAAAGCAGGTCGACCAATCACAACTGAGCCGGCCAGCTAACCAATCAGAGCAGACTGGGCTCTGATTTCAGACAGAGGGTGAAAAGAGGTGCTGCAGCACAGGCAGTATGAGAACAATAAAGAGCTTTGTGAAAATGAAAGCATGGAGACGTGTCCCAGTAGAGACACTCGCTGACTCCCCTGTATTGTGTTACTTTTATATTTGATTGTTTTGTGATATTTTTTTATTCCTCCTCCTATCTCTCCAGATTTCATTTTCATCACTTGAGCAAACTGCTTTTTTCCAGCCTGTTTACTGATCTGAGCTGATGTGTGTGTGCGAGTGTGTGTGCACTTGGGACTGTCTTTGGCAGCATCTTCTGTTTGCTTGTGTGTGTGTGTGTGTGTGTGTGTGTGTCCGGTGCCTTATCTCCCCCAGTCGCAGGCTGTGGAGCCCCGCGGAACATTCCACCAGCTCTGAACACACCGCCAGCTGGCACACACACACACACACACACACACACACACACACACACACACACACACACACACACACACACACACACACACAGACACACACACACACACACACACACACACACTAGCCTCACACAACCCTGCTTTTGGCTCTCACACATCTGAGGATACACCCGAGGCAGCCGGCAGGAGAGAATGAGGGCAGAGAAGAAGAACGGAGGCTAGAGAGGCACAGAAGAAGAAGAAGGAGAAGAAATAAAATCAAAGATGGAGAGAAGAGAGGGATGAGAGGAAGCAGGAAACATTTTAAATCTACTCCATCTTTACAAACACTCACAAGTGTGATCAAAGGAAACACACACTGCTTTAAAAGGGCGATCTCTGACCTCCAGACATCAGGAGTGTGTGTGTGTGTGTGTGTGTGTGTGTGTGTGTGTGTGTGTGTGTGTGTGTGTGTGTGTGTGTGTGTGTGTGTGTGTGTGTGTGTGTGTGTGTGTGTGTGTGTGTGTGTGTGTGTGTGTGTGTGTGTGTGTGTGTGCGCGCGTGTGTGTGCGTGCGTGCGTGCGTGCGAGACAGCAGTGGGTGGTGGAATCTGAGGCCGATTGTGTTTGTTGATGCAGGAGAAGAAGAAAGGAGTGATGGGGGAGAAGAAGGAGGTGAGGATAAAAAGGTAAGAGAGAAATGGGGAGGAAAGGAGGAGAGAGGTGAGGAAGACTAATGTGAAGAAGAAAGGAAGAGAGAAAAGAAAGTGGAGGGCTTTGAGAATGAAAGAGAGGAAGGATGGGGGTGAGGAAGAGGAGGAGGAAGTTCCTGCAGGCTGTGTGTTCAGCTTTACTGGATGAAGGTTGTTTTGGATTCAACGAGACGCCGTGCTGAGTCAGGTGTGTGTGTGTGTGTGTGTGTGTGTGTAGCCTAGCATTACTATACTTGTGGGGACCTAAATCTGTTTACACAATCACGTGTGGGGACTCGCCTCCCTTATGGGGACATAATGGAGGTCCCATGAGGGGAATCATTAATTTTAGGGTGAAGACTTGGTTAGGTTTAGGTTTAGGGTAAGTCTCCAGGAAATGCATGTAAGTCAATGTAATGTCCCCTGAAGTGATGTATACAGTTGAGGCCTAAATTATTAGCCCCCCAGGAGTTATGGAACATTTTCCTAAATTTCTTCCCAATGTTTCCAGCATTGATAAAACTTGATATAATCAAACATTCACCAGTTCTATTTATAGCTTTTGGTACTTTTGGAACATAAAATAAGTTTTTAGGCTCGCTTTATATCAAATATAGTGAAAAATGGGTTGGTCAAAAATATTAGCCCCCAGGCCATTGATAGTCAATAGTGTACCCTTTCTGAGCCACAACTGACAACAACCTCTCAGAGTAGTTCTTTACTAGGTTGGCACAGGTCTCTTGATGGAATTTGGCCCATTCTTCCATTGCAAATTGCTCCAGCTGGTCCAAATTGCGTGGTCTCCGAGCATGGACATTCACTTTGAGCACCCGGCAGATCTCAATAGGCTTGAGATCTGGGCTCTGTGCGGGCCACTCCAGCACCTTGGTTTTGGTGTCCTTTAGGAACTGTTGGACCAAGTTTGATGTGTGCTTTGGGTCATTGTCGTGTTGGAAGACCCAGCGACGACCTAAGCGAAGACTAAGAGCAGATTTGTTCATATTATCCCTCAAAATGTCAACATAATTTGAATTGTTCATGATGCCTTGCACCCGAACAAGTCTCCCTGTGCCTGAGGCTGCAACACAGCCCCACAGCATGATTCTCCCACCACCATGTTTAACTGTGGGAACTGTGTTCATAGGGTTGAAGGCCTCTCCCTTTCTTCGCCAAACATAAGCAACATCCATGTGCCCAAACAGTTCCAGTTTAGTCTCATCAGAACAAAGCACAGACTTACAAAACTCATCTTTACCTTTCAAATGTTCACGGGCAAACCTCAGTCTGGCTCTGATGTGCCACCCTTTGAGTAAAGGGGTTCTTCTGGGACGATGGCCCTGAAGCCCACCACGATGAAGAGCCCTCACCACTGTGTTCCTTGAAACATCAACTCCAGAAGAGGCCAGGTCAGCAACAATCATCTTGGCAGATGTCCGGGGATTCTTGCTGACATCTCTGACTATTTTCCTCTCCAGAGTTCTTGAAATCTTGCGCTTTCGACCACGCCTAGGTTTGGTTCTTACAGAATGTGTCTCCTTGTACTTGGCAATGATGCACCGTACAGCAGTTCTAGACACTGTGAAGCGCTTGGAAATAGCAGTATAGCCTTCCCCCTTATCATGAGCCTCTTCTTTCTGAGCTCAAGACTGATTTCCTTTGTCTTTGGCATGGTGAGTAGGAGTAGTAGTATAGTCCCTCTCAATAAGGTATTCAAGTGCCTGGAGTCCTTTTATGCTGATTGAATGCTCAGGTGTGGCTTGAAAGCTGATTGGTTGATTAGGTGTGGTTTGAAAGCTGATTGGTTGATTAGGTGTGGTTTGAAAGCCGATTGGTTGATTAGGTGTGGTTTGAAAGCTGATTGGTTGATTAGATGTGGTTTGAAAGCTGATTGGTTGATTAGGTGTGGTTTGAAAGCCGATTGGTTGATTAGGTGTGGTTTGAAAGCCGATTGGTTGATTAGGTGTGGTTTGAAAGCTGATTGGTTGATTAGATGTGTTTTGAAAGCAAAAATTCACATGGGGGCTAATATTTTTGACCAACCCATTTTTCACTATATTTGATATAAAGCAAACCTAAAAACTTATTTTATTTCCCAAAAAGTACCAAAAGCTACTAAATAGAACTGGTGAATGTTTGATTATATCAAGTTTGATCAATGCTGGAAACATTGGGAAGAATTTTAGGAAAATGTTCCATAACTCCTGGGGGGCTAATAATTGTGGCCTCAACTGTACATGGTGTGTGTGTGTGTGTGTGTGTGTGTGTGTGTGTGTGTGTGTGTGTGTGTGTGTGTGTGTGTGTGTGTGTGTGTGTGTGTGTGTGTGTGTGTGTGTGTGTGTGTGTGTGTGTGTGTGTGTGTGTGGAGAGAGCGAGAAATAACTCTGGATTCCCCCTCATGATTTAAATAAGGACGATACATCGCGGTGCTGCGTAGTTTATTTAGCTAAAACTAAATCAGCTGATTTAGACATTTTTTTCCCAAATAAAAAATGGGCGTATTAATAAATGCAGAATATTGCACATAGTAAAAAGAGAAAATACTACCAGAAAGAGACACAGAAACTATCCAGAACTAACTGATGCAGTGCCAATGGGATACACTGAGACTAATCTGACTCGACCACTTGGAATCAGCTCTGGTAAGAGTAGCTGAGAACTCTGTGTGTGTGTGTGTGTGTGTGTGTGTGTGTGTGTGTGTGTGTGAGTGAGTGTGGCCTAGCATTACTATACTTGTGGGGACCTAAATCTGTTTACACAGTCACGTGTGGGGACTCGCCTCCCTTATGGGGACATAATGGAGGTCCCCATGAGGGGAATCATTAATTTTAGGGTGAAGACTTGGTTAGGTTTAGGATTAGAGTTAGGGTAAGGGTTAGGGTTAGGCATGTGTTGGTTATGGTTAAGGTTAGGATAAGTCTCCAGGAAATGCATGTAAGTCAATGTAATGTCCCCTGAAGTGATGTATACATGGTATGTGTGTGAGTGAGTGAGTGAGTGAGTGAGTGAGTGAGTGAGTGAGTGTGTGTGTGTGTGTGTGTGTGTGAGTGAGTGTGTGTGAGTGTGTGTGTGTCTGTCATCACATCCCGGTGTCTGTCACCACGTCTTAAACTCCTGACACTTACTGTGTTATCGGAGCAGTCACGTCTGAGCAGTGCTTGCTGGGAGATGGAGTCAGTGGCGTGTTGACGTGTGTCACCTCGGAGGAAACCTGACCTGGTTCAAACACGGTCTAACGCTCAGGGAACAATAGCAGGGTTCAGAAGATGAACGAGCGGTTTAAGGTGCAGGCGCCGCTCGATTTAGAGATCTTTTGCTAGACTAGTGGAAAGGAAACAACCTCCGTCCACATTCAGGAGTTCATCTCAATAACTGTGTCTGTAGACTTCTCCTACATTCACCAGAAGGTAGCATTACGTAATGCCTCTGTGAAGCTGACCGTTGAGCGGCCCGACCAAGCAAGGAGACAGAAGCAGAGAATTCAAATATAACCCGGTGTGGCACATGACACAGCCTCAATATTGCTGCCCAGGTGAACACAGTCACCAGCCACCACAAGGATCTCACACACACTCCCTGCCTAACAAGAGAACCACACCTAAATACACACACACAGACTAACAAGACACAGGTGAGGGGGGGGGGGGGTGGGGAGGAGACAACACAGGGCACCAGGTGCACCCAATCAGCAACAGGCATGGGGAAAGGGAACACTTTTCAAAATAAAACACATGTGCAATAGTACAAGGCCCGAAGCCGTCAGTCCACTGTGACGAAGCCATCTTCAGTAGAATAATATGAGATAAATAAAATAATCTATATTAACACAGAGCAGAGAAAAGGAGAACAACTCTCAAAAAGAGACGTAAAACTACAGAAATAGATATGAAACTACCAAGAAATAGACGATGAATCACCAAAATGAGACGTAGAATTACAGAAAATACACTTAAACCTACCAGAAATAGACGTAAAGTCACCTAAAAGAGAGATAAAGTACGAAAAATAGGTGTAAAACTACCACAAAGTTGTTGACCAAATGATATTATAATCATATTTAATCAGATGATGCATCAACATGTCAGAAGCCTGCAGTGTGTCTGTATTATTGACATGAGGTTTTGAACGTGTTGTCTCAGCTGCAGAGCTCCAACATGGCGTCTGTCATCAGACCCCGACACACACTCTTAACCTCTCACACGCCCCGCTCTCTTCACGTCTCGTTGAACAAAGTGAAGCGGCTCCAGTGATGAAGGAGGAACCTCACCTGCAGCCAGGGTTCAGAGCAGGAGATTTTAAAGACGTTCAGACGCTGTTCCATAATCCAAGTTGAACTGAAAGCATACGGGTTCATCGAGACTCCTAAAAACATTCCTTTGAGTTTCAACAGCATAGGAGAAGAGGAGATGTGTTGTGTCCGGCTGATTTAAGCTTCCATTGATGTTTTACTTTTGAAGGAGATTAAATCATCAGAAACAGAATCATTTATTTAACCCAGGGAAAAAGGATTGTGTCACAGTTGCTCCATTTCAGAATTCAATAACAGAAGATTAAAGAACTTAGGGAGGCTGTGGCTCAGTGGGTAGTGCGCTGAACTTCGAATCAGGAGATGGCAAGTTCAAACCCCACTGCAGTCAGCATGTCGTTGTGTCCCTGAGACTCTTCACCCCAAAGTGCTCCAGTGGGGATTGTCCACAGTATTGAGTATGGAAGTCGCTTTGGATAAAAGCGTCTAACATGTAATGTAGTGTAATGTAATGTAGTGTAATGTAAACACAGAAGGAAACATTGAACAATTCTTTGGAGTAAAACGACCAAAAGGACGTTAAATTGCCGACATGAGACGTAGAACTACAGAAAAAAATACCTAAACCTACCAAAAAAGAGCCATAAAGTCCCCTAAAAGAGACACGTCACCAAACAGAGACCTCAAACCACCTAAATGAACACAAGACCACCACAAATACATTTAAAACTACAGAAAGAATACTTTAAACAACGAAAAAGAGACGTAAAATCACCACCACTTCCTCCTCCTCCTCCTCCTCCTCCTCCTCCTCCTCCTCCTCCTCAGAAACCCACAGGCTCCAGAGGGGAACAGAAACATTCTCCCTTCTTCTTCTTCTTCTTCTGCGTCTACAACAATGCATTTATATTTGAAGCGGCATCAATAAGTGAGCAGGAGTGTAGAGAGACATGTCCTCACACCTCCTGTACACCAGCATTCAGCAGGGAGTGTGTGTGTGTGTGTGTGTGTGTGTGTGTGTGTGTGTGTGTGTGTGTGTGTGTGTGTGTGTGTGTGTGTGTGTGTGTGTGTGTGTGTGTGTGTGTGTGTGTGTGTGTGTGTGTGTGTGTGTGTGTGTGTGTGTGTGTGTGTGTGTGTGTGTGTGTGTGTGTGTGTGTGTGTCAGACTGTATATATTTTATTCATATACAATACTAACATGACATGCAGTTACATTTTGCTAAAAGTAAAAAAGAAAGTCTCTTATTTGTGTGCCAGTGTTATCAAAGTGGGTGTTATTTTTTACATTGAAATACAAATATATATTAATACAAACAAAAATAATAAATGAATTATATGTGACACACACACACACACACACACACACACACACACACACACACACACACACACACACACACACACACACACACACACACACACACACACACACACACACACACACACACACACAGGGCAGACCCTCGGGGTGTGTGAGAGGTGGTGGTCGTCCTGTCAGAGCTGATTTAAGGCCACAGTGTTCACAAAGACCTGCTTCATATTGGATTACCAGTAAGAATTGTGTATGTGTGCGTGTATATGTGTGTGTGTGTGTGTGTATATGTGTCTGTGTTTATATGTGTGTGTGTGTTTATGTGTGGACATCTACACCTTAGTTGTCCCTAAAGCACTGTGTTGCTCCCAAATAGAGTTTAGTCCTTTAATGTTACTGTAATGTGTGTGTGTGTGTGTGTGTGTGTGTGTGTGTGTGTGTGTGTGTGTGTGTGTGTGTGTGTGTGTGTGTGTGTGTGTGTGTGTGTGTGGCGCAGGTTTATTGTCATATTAAATTAACCTCTGCAAATGTGTTTTCGCACGGTAGAGCTACCTTGTCAGGCCAGTAGGTCATGAGTGTGTGTGTGTGTGTGTGTGTGTGTGTGTGTGTGTGTGTGTGTGTGTGTGTGTGTGTGTGTGTGTGTGTGTGTGTGTGGTACTTCTATATTTGTGAGGACTGGTGTTGACACCGTGGGTGCATGAGTGGATGTGTGTGTTTGAGGACATGTGTGATCATACTTCAGTATCAGGAAATGTTACAAAAACGACATTACCCATGAGCCTCTGCTACCACAGAGAAGAAGCCCATCGGAAACAAATCTTGTTGCAAGATTCAGATTGTGTGTAAAGAACGTGAAGGCCTGGCACATTTGTGTGTGGGTGTTTGTGTGTGTGTGTGTGTGTGTGTGTGTGTGTGTGTGTGTGTGTGTGTGTGTGTGTGTGTGTGTGTGTGTGTGTGTGTGTGTGTGTGTGTGTGTGTGTGTGTGTGTGTGTGTGTGTGTGTGTGTGTGTGTGGCAGATGGACTGGTCAGACTGGAACATCAGAGGCAGACCTTCTAGTTTGACCTCCATCACACACACACACACACACACACACACACACACACACACACACACACACACACACACACACACACACACACACACACACAACACACACACACACACACACACACACACACACACACACACACACACACACACACACACACCGTCATACATTCACACACACACACACACACACACACACACACACACACACACACACACACACACACACACACACACACACACACACACACACACACTCACCCTTATGCAATAGTTGTATAACCTTAGACTCACTTCACTCTCGTTTCACGCCATTATGAGTGCACGGCGTGTTAAAGGAAATTAGCTTGAAAATATTTAAAGTGGATTTTTATCTGAAGGAGTTCCTCGGTAAAGTGTAGAAGTTCCCGGTTGCTCAGGGATCTCCTTTTCCCTCAGGACTCCTCTCCTCTCCTCCCATCAAGAGAGGAGTTAGGAGTCTTTAAATCTTCACGCGACCTTCATTTTATCTCCGTCCGTCCTTTACCCTAAGAAGAGCCTCTGGAGAGGAACAGGAAGATAGGAGGAGGAAGAGGAGGAGGAGGAGGAGGAAGAGGAGGAGTGTCACGGTGGAGGTTGAGGGACAGGCGTCCCTCTGGAGACGCTGGTTAACGTGCTTCTCCACGCTGCAGGGATGAGTGAAGGTTAAGAGCTGGATCAAACTGACATGTTGTGAACGGCCTCCACAGTGCATCTCTCTTCTTACAGAATGGACCGTAATGAGCTCGTTCTAAAAGTATGACACCGTCGACTTGTAGCTCACGGTATCAATGGCGGTAATATTTGCAGAGCAGTCGTTCTTTTCCTCCCTTCCTGTGCTGTTAGCCTAGCTTAGCACAAAGACTGGACGCGGTAGGAGACTGCTAGCCTAGCTCAATC
>JAPTMU010000219.1:151336-161336 GCA_028583405.1 Pogonophryne albipinna
TCTGCTCATTTTCAGGATGATATTAATTTTAGTGTCTCTACTGGGACATGTCTCCATGCTTTAATGTTCAGAAAGCTCTTTATTGTTCTCATACTGTCTGTGCTGCAGCACCTCTTTTCACCCTCTGTCTGAAACCAGAGCCCAGTCTGCTCTAATTGGTTAGCTGGTGGAGGTCATGTCCATATGTCGCTAAATTGACATCGTTAAAGCAATTGGGGTTATGTCCATTTAGTCCATGAAGTAAGTATTTTGGTAGGCCTTGAAATATGTACGAGAAGACGAAACCTCTCTGGCGCAGATACAACATTAATATGTGCTTGTGAACATACACAAAAGCATAAAAGCCATGCTCTGGATTAAAGCAGGACTCACACACACACACACACACACACACACACACACACACACACACACACACACACACACACACACACACACACACACACACACACACACACACACACACACACACACACTCTCACACACATACACACTCTCTCTCTCTCATACACACACACACACACACTCACACACACACACTCACACACACACACACACACACACACACACACACACACACACACACACACACACACACACACACACACACACACACACACACACACACACTCTCTCTCTCTCTCACACACAGAGACACACACACACACACACACACACACACACACACACACACACACACTACTTCAGAAGGTCTGAGGGTTTGTCAGAGAGAGAGCCGAGCACACACACCATATACAAACACACTGAAACACACACTGTTACGCAGATGTTTGGCCGGTGGCTCAACAGCTGAACTCCCACAAGTCCCTGCAGCGACACGGAGAGCTGTCAATCATTCAAAAGCTATTTAAAATACAAAAACAGGAATATAAATATTGAAGAAGACATTTTGATTACTAAAAGGAAAAGCAGAAAATCTTCAAATTTGAGAAAACTAGTTTTTTACACCAAAAATGACAAACAATTATTAAATTGCTGCCAATTAATTTTCTTTCAACCCACTAATTGTTTTAGATACTTAAGTATACTCTTACATGGTTTAATGTGCATCAAAACATCATATTTAAAAAGGTAAGGGTCTTAATTTGTGATGTAATTAGTAATGTTTGCTGTCTGATACAGTATTCCCCTTGTGGAGTCGAAGTATAAAGCGGCAGAGAAAGCAAATATTCAAGTACAATCACCTCAGATTTGTTCAATACTTGAGTGTACTTAGTAACAGTCCATCACTGGACGTGCCCACAAGGTTTTAAAGCACACACACACACACACACACACACACACACACACACACACACACACACACACACACACACACACACACACACACACACACACACACACACACACACACACACACACATACACACACACACACACACACACACACACACACACACACACACACACAACACTCCCACAGTTGTCAGTGTTGGAGTTGCTCCATCAATAATCAACGAGGCGCCGCATTAAACTTTCACCGCTTTATTTTTTAATGGCAGACAAAAGTCCTCAGATATTCATAATTCAGACGACAGCTGCTGTTTCTCACATCACACGGGATTCACTGTCTTCTGGACCAGAGACGCTTCCACACAACGAACATCCTGAGACGCCTCAAACAAATCCAGCGGAGCCTCAGTGAAGGTCTCTGAGAACATCCCACATCCAACGCTTTTCTCCAGAGCCCTCACTACCACCGAGCCGAAGCCTTTCAAAACCTCCAACAAGACCTCACTTCCAACCACCGGGTCACCATGAATCCTCCTCAACAGAACCTCCAACAAGACCTCACTTCCAACCACCGGGTCACCATGAATCCTCCTCAACAGAACCTCCAACAAGACCTCACTTCCAACCACCGGGTCACCATGAATCCTCCTCAACAGAACCTCCAACAAGACCTCACTTCCAACCACCAGGTCACCATGAATCCTCCTCAACAGAACCTCCAACAAGACCTCACTTCCAACCACCAGGTCACCATGAATCCTCCTCAACAGAACCTCCAACAAGACCTAACTTCCAACCACCGGGTCACCATGAATCCTCCTCAACAGAACCTCCAACAAGACCTCACTTCCACCCACCGGGTCACCATGAATCCTCCTCAACAGAACCTCCAACAAGCCCTCACTTCCAACCACCGGGTCACCATGAATCCTCCTCAACAGAACCTCCAACAAGACCTCACTTCCAACCACCAGGTCACCATGAATCCTCCTCAACAGAACCTCCAACAAGACCTCACTTCCAACCACCAGGTCACCATGAATCCTCCTCAACAGAACCTCCAACAAGACCTAACTTCCAACCACCGGGTCACCATGAATCCTCCTCAACAGAACCTCCAACAAGACCTCACTTCCACCCACCGGGTCACCATGAATCCTCCTCAACAGAACCTCCAACAAGCCCTCACTTCCAACCACCGGGTCACCATGAATCCTCCTCAACAGAACCTCCAACAAGCCCTCACTTCCAACCACCGGGTCGCCATGAATCCTTCTCAACAGAACCTCCAACAAGCCCTCACTTCCAACCACCGGGTCACCATGAATCCTCCTCAACAGAACCTCCAAACAATCCAAACCTATAGATGCTTAGCTCCACTACGAGATGTATTCAAAGATTCACCTGACCCTCTTCAAATGTTTTACAAAACCTCCCAAGACAAACGAAGCATACCAACCATCCCTGAGACCGGATCACCATTAATTCCCCTTTAAACTGTACTATAGATTCCACCACTGGCTCCCAAAATAGGTATCATTGTCTCTCCATAACTCCCAGAAAACCTCAATGGCCTCTTTCCCTACCAATACCCTACAAATGTAATCTCCACAAATGTTTAGCTCCTTAAGAAAATGTGTTTCAAAGACTTACCAAACACCAACGGAGTTTCATCACTACTAACCATCCCTGAGACTGGATCAACATGTATCCCCCTGAGAAGAACCTCAAAAGACATCTCAAGAACTTCTTCTCCAAACCAACAAAAAACATTGCCATTACTTAGCTTGAAATCCCTCCACTGCCACCCCCCACCCCCAAATACTTATCTATCCAAAACTCATAGAAAAAAACAATAACCTCCAAGAATCCAAACCTATTGATGCTTTACACTCTGTCTTTTATTCCAACACCTTTTTAGCCACGCTAAAAAATGTATTCAAATATGTACCTATCCCTCTTTCATAGGGACAGGACAATTCCAAAACCATCCAAAACCATCCAAAACCTCCCAAGACCCTGAAACCAGATCACCTTTATTTCCCCTCAAAAGATCCAAACACATCTCTAGACCAGCCCCCTAGTGGTCCGGGAAGGCATTGCAAGTGGGCCGCCAAATAATTCTAAACATTTTTTATTTTGTACAGGCTAAAGACACAAACATGGACATAACAATAACATATAGGAGATGACATTCCCATCTCAGACAAAAAAAACAAAAAACAGAAGAAATAATGATCCAGTCAGTAGGATCAAAATAGGTTGACAACCAAAAGCCACCAAAAACAACATGGCAAGCATATGGATAGTTCCTTTAATCCCACTCTTGCTTAGAGCTCATTATTTCCCATGTCATGGCGTGTTGAGCCACCCTTTGATTTTTGTGGCAATCATTTTTTCCAAAATAAATTGTATTTTTAATCTACTCTTCAAACACCTTAAATTAAGATTACTCCTTGATTGACTTTTAAAAATATGTAATTTAGCCAGAAGAATATAACTGTGTGCGGTTTTCATCTAAAAGCCCAAATAAAATATTAAAGGGTGTAAATCTAAAATCAATATTTGCCGCCAAATAATTTGCAAAACATTATGATTTGTGTGGAAACATTTTCATTATTAAGATTTTTTTTTTTTTAACCTCTTTTCCTTTCTCTTTCTTGATCCTCCTTAGCAACGGTCATTACAGTCCTTAGCAACGGTCATTACAGTCCTTAGCAACGGTCATTACAGTCCTTGGCAACGGTCATTACAGTCCTTAGCAACGGTCATCACAGTCCTTGACAGCGTTCTGTTCTACTGGATTTACAACGTGTCACATGTACTGAATTGACCAATCAGAACTTTATTTAGCCTCCGCATTGTTTATGGTTGAATGTGGGCCACGAAAAAAATGTTGATTCTTAAGTGGGCCCTGAGTGGAAAAAGGTTGGGAACCACTGCTGTAGAACTTCCTCTCCAAATCCAACAGAAAGCATTGGTATAACTGTACTGGAGATTCAATTGCATCAATGTTTTGTATCAGCAGTAAACAATAATCCCTTGAATCTCTATTTGGAAACACCAGCAGTCTTAAAAAAAATCCAATTGTTCCGAAAGCCCAAACCATTCAAATACACACAGATTTAGTTTGTCAGTCATATAAATAAACACGTAAACATTTGTGGAGACCATCCAAAACATTTCTTAAAGAACGACACAACCATAACAGACTTTCCACACTGTCCCAAATGAAAACCCTGATCACACGCTCCTAAAGCTTCAGACTTCTTTCCAACGCACCGATATTCCTCAAACCGGTCCAATAACTTTTCCTCCAACACTCCTCGAACACATCATCAGGTCTAGTTTGGGCTTTCATTTCCATTAGAAGTGATAGCTGAGGTTTGACTGAAGGGATAGAAGGAAAACCAACCTTAGGCACCATGGCTGTGAAACAATGGCTCCTGTAACAAAATCACCTCAGGCTCTGTATTATATTTACATTTTTAATAATCCTTTTTTCCATTCTTTGTCTTTACTTTCTTTCCCTGCTTCCTCCCAACTTTTTTTTCTCTGTGTGATTTTAACATTTGCACTATGAAACGCTCCATTTTCACTTCTCGATTCTCTTTTCTTTTCATCGTCCTTTAGCCTTCCTTTCATGTTTCCTCCCTTTCTTGTCATCTTTTTTCATCTTCTGGTGCAACTCTTGCAGAACCAATCTGACCGTCTCACACACACACACACACACACACACAGACACACACACACACACACACACACACACACACACACACACACACACACACACACACGCTCAGACACATCAAATATGTCCCTGTGATTGCTGAAACTCTCCTTGTTATTCTCTGAGTCTGTATTGCCCCACCAAGCAGATTCAATCTAACGCCACGAGTTATCATTGAATCCTGTTCGACCCGTCCAGTTGACCCACTTCCCATGATGCCTCATTCCATCCAGTTCAAAGGGAGATCAGGTAGAGAGAATTAATTTGACTTTTCTGTTAGACATTTAGTGATTTCTAGTCGCTGGTCCGTCTTTTCCTCGTCTTTTTGTGTTTCTTTCCCCCTGAACATACTTCCCTTCTCCCCCCTCTCTTCCCTCCAGTGTCATTGATCCTCTCTGCAGCCGTGTCAATAATAATCAGGCCTGTGAATCTGTCAGGATGTATTGAACTGAGGCCCCTCTGTATTCCCCTCCGTGGGAAATGGGGATCCTCTCTGCCAAACGGAGCGAGGCAGCGCTTAGTTTCAGCCGAACAGCGACGCTGATGCAACGATGTCATCACAGAGCTTTGTGGACACAGCGGCCATATTTAATTTATGTCGCTTTAAAGTCGTTTTTCTGATCTCCATCCTCCAGTGTGTGTCTTTGCAGCAGCGAGGCTTCAGTTCAACACAAAAACTAGGAACATTAAAAGATGTTACACTTAATATAATTCGTACGTTTATATAGTTGCTCCTAATACAGCAGCACAGACATGTTCATAGATATACATTAATTAAACCTGCATACAGTTTGTCCTGTCAGATTTTAAACTTTTAGCTTTATTTTATCTTACTTATTATTTTTGAAGATTCAATACATTGTAATACAATGTGCACAATTTGTATTCAAGGAATTACAGCACGGTCACATGACTTCACCTCACCACCGCTAAGCTAAAGGAGGCTAATGTTGGGCTATAAAGGAACTACAGCATGGTCACATGACTTCACGTCACCACCGCTAAGCTAAAGCCGGCTAATGTTGGGCTATAAAGGAACTACAGCACGGTCACATGACTTCACGTCACCACCGCTAAGCTAAAGGAGGCTAATGTTGGGCTATAAAGGAACTACAGCACGGTCACATGACTTCAAGTCACCACCGCTAAGCTAAAGGGGGCTAATGTTGGGCTATAAAGGAACTACAGCAGGGTCACATGACTTCACATGACCACCTCTAAGCTAAAGGAGGCTAATATTGGGCTATAAAGGAACTACAGCACGGTCACATGACTTCACGTCACCACCGCTAAGCTAAAGGGGGCTAATATTGGGCTATAAAGGAACTACAGCACGGTCACATGACTTCACGTCACCACCGCTAAGCTAAAGGTGGCTAATGTTGGGCTATAAATGAACTACAGCACGGTCACATGACTTCACGTCACCACCGCTAAGCTAAAGGCGGCTAATGTTGGGCTATAAAGGAACTACAACACGGTCACATGACTTCACGTCACCACCGCTAAGCTAATGGCGGCTAATGTTGGGCTATAAAGGAACTACAACACGGTCACATGACTTCACGTCACCACCGCTAAGCTAAAGGCGGCTAATGTTGGGCTATAAAGGAACTACAACAGCGTGAATTAGTCATCTTCCTGCAAAAAAGCACTCAAATACCGCATTTAAAATCTGAAGAACTCAGTGTGCATCGAGATCGGGTGACGACACTACCTATTGACGCAGCAACCACTGTAAGTTATATTCTTGTTTGATTAGACTTCTCTGTTTCATTTATTCTACTCTGTATAATTGTTCTGCAGTTATTGTAGCTAAAACGGCGCTTTTGAGAGATTTTAAATCTCAGATCTGCTCAAGTGAACCTGTTACCCAGGTCTCAGTCGGGCACTCAAGCCTGCATTACAATATAGGCAGGGTCACTCTGCTGTCGCCCATCAGCTGTAGAGAGGTAACTAATTAGAGGGGCGTGGCCCCACAGCTGTGAGAACTCAGCAATCAGGCGTCCATTTTTAGGTAGCTATTTCCTGGAGCGTCAGCTTCAGCGTCAGACAGCCGAAGACTGACAAAGACATTGGAGTCCTGCGAGAGTCCCGAGGGTGGCAAAGAGGAGGCAAATCCTACTCTGATTGAGTTACTTACCGCTGGTGTTTTATTTTTCTTTAGTTTAGCTTTCTAGCCCCCCATGCTATAATCATGTGTATTTTCTCCATTCCTGTTCATGTGTCTTCTCGCAATTATCACTGGCCCCGTGTATCTCGTAATCGATATAACCGGCCGGTTCTCGTCTATGCCACATGCTCCACTGAGATCCAACATCTAGTTTCAGGTGGCCTGTGGAACTGCCAGTCAGCTGTTCCTAAGGCTGACTTCATCTCTGGCTACGCTTCCCTGCAGTCTCTGGATTTCCTTGCTCTCACTGAGACGTGGATTACTCCATCCAACACATCCACCCCAGCAGCTCTCTCCACAGCATATTCCTTCTCCCATACACCCAGACCCACTGGCAGAGGAGGTGGCACTGGTCTCCTGCTCTCTCCCAAATGGAGCTTTTCCCTCTTCAAGCTACCTAACTTCACTCCTTCCACCTTTGAATTCCATGCCGTCACAGTAACCCATCCTATACAATTAACCATTGTTGTTCTCTACCGTCCACCAGGCGCCTTGGGGGACTTCTTGGAGGAATTAGATAATCTCCTCTCACACATCCCTGAAACTGGCCCTCCCGCTGTACTTCTCGGAGACTTCAACCTCCAGACAGGGAAGATAGACGAACTAACATCTCTGTTAACCGCCTTTGCTTTCTCACTGTCTCCGTCCCCACCAACTCATAAAGCTGGCAATGTCCTTGATCTCATATTCTCAAGGAACTGCACTACTTCTAACCTCTCCGTAAACCCGCTCCACACATCCGATCATTTCTTCATTTCATTCTCTCTACCTCTTTCCAAACATAACGAACTAATCTCTTCTCATCCTGCACCTGTCCGCCGTAACCTTCGTTCCCTCTCCCCCTCTACCTTTGCCTCATCGGTGCTCTCAGCCCTCCCTTCCTCTGACTCGTTCCAACTCCTGCCTCCAAACTCTGCTGCAGAAACTCTCCTCTCTACTCTCTCATCCTCTCTGGACTCTCTCTGTCCTCTCACATCTCGGCAGGCTCGTCAGTCCCCTCCTGCTCCCTGGCTAAATGACGCACTGCGTGCTAATAGAACCGTCTTTCGGGCAGCAGAGCGGAAACGGTGGAAATCCAAACACCGTGACGACCTCCTAACCTATCAGACTCTCCTCTCCTCTTTCTCTGCTTCGATCTCTCAGGCAAAAAGCACTTTCTTTCAAGATAAGATCCAATCTTCCTATTCCAATCCCCAAAAACTATTTTCCATCTTCTCCACCCTCTTGGACCCTCCCAAAGCCCCTCCCCCCTCCTCACTTCTGTCAAGCGACTTTGTTAACCACTTTGAAAAAAAGGTTGATGATATTCGCTCTTCTTTTTCTGACTCACCTTTACTCACCGCTGGGTCACCAGACCCTCCATCCACCCACACACTGACCTCCTTTTCCCCTCTCTCTCCAAGTGAGGTTCTTACCCTCATTACCTCTGCCCGCCCTACCACCTGTCCTCTGGACCCTCTCCCTTCAAACCTCCTTCAGACTATCGCTCCTGATATTCTACCGTTCCTCACACATTTCATCAACACTTCTCTAACTTCTGGTCACTTTCCAAATAGTCTTAAGGAGGCAAGAGTAAATCCTCTCCTAAAGAAACCCACTCTCAACCCGTCTGATGTTATAAACTACAGGCCTGTCTCTCTCCTCCCGTTCCTGTCTAAAACACTTGAACGGGCTGTCTTTAAACAACTCTCCTGTTATCTCCATCAGAACAACCGTCTGGATCCGCACCAGTCTGGTTTCAAGGCAGGTCACTCCACAGAAACTGCTCTCCTTGCTGTCTCTGAGGAACTGCACACTGCCAAAGCAACATCCCTCTCCTCTGTCATCATCCTGTTGGACCTGTCAGCTGCATTCGACACGGTGAACCATCAGATCCTCCTTCGCACTCTCCAAGAACTTGGAGTTTCAGGCTCTGCACTTTCCCTCCTCACCTCATACCTCAAAGACCGTACCTACAGGGTTACAGGGAGAGGGTCCGAGTCCGACCCTTGTCAATTAACTACAGGGGTCCCTCAGGGCTCTGTTCTTGGTCCCCTCCTCTTCTCCCTGTACACAAACTCGCTCGGATCAGTCATTAGCCCGCATGGTTTTTCATACCACTGCTACGCTGACGACACCCAATTAATTCTGTCCTTTCCCCGCTCAGAGACCCAGGTCGTCGCACGCATCTCTGCTTGTCTAGCTGACATCTCTCAGTGGATGTCTGCTCACCACCTCAAGCTCAACCTTGACAAGACTGAACTGCTTTTCCTTCCGGGAAAAGATTGTCCCACTCTTGACCTGACAATCAACATCGGCACCTCTGTTGTTTCCCCGACTCAGACTGCAAGGAATCTGGGTGTGACCCTAGATAACAACCTGTCCTTCACTGCAAACATCGCTGCTACAACCCGTTGCTGCAGATACACGCTTTACAACATCAGGAAGATTCGTCCCCAGCTGACCCAGAAAGCCACGCAGGTTCTGGTCCAGGCTCTCGTCACCTCACGCCTAGACTACTGCAACTCCCTCCTGGCTGGTCTACCTGCATGTGCCATCCGACCTCTGCAGCTCATCCAGAATGCAGCGGCTCGTCTGGTCTTCAACCTTCCAAAATTTTCCCACACCACTCCGCTCCTCCGCTCCCTTCACTGGCTTCCGGTAACTGCTAGAATCCACTTCAAGACACTGGTACTTGCGTACCATGCTGCGAATGGATCTGGCCCTTCCTACATCCAGGACATGGTTAAACTGTATACCCCAGCGTGTGCACTACGCTCTGCATCAGCCAAACGACTCGCTGCACCCTCGCTGCCAAGGGGACCCAAGTTCCCACCAGCAAAAACACGTGGGTTTGCTATCCT